>CAVLJG010000004.1:70959404-70983878 GCA_963669975.1 Acanthoscelides obtectus | reverse complement strand
CGTTGTTTCCATGACAAGGGGTAAGTCGGTTGAAATGTACATTTTGGGCTTTACCACGTGGCGCCTTCCGAATCCTGTAGAGAACATCGTTGATGGCCTCCAGAACTTTATATGGTCCGTCCCAGGATGATTGAAGTTTAGGGGACAGCCCTTTTCGCCTCTTTGAGTCGTAACGCCAAACCGTATCACCGTTGTCATACCTGATCTTTGGCATTAACGTCATAAGTTTCCTTCAACCGGTTGCTGGCACCTTGAATTGAAACACGAACCTGGCTATGGGTGACGTCCATTCTTCTACGCAGCTCACTTACGTAGTCTTCTCCGGCAATATCAGTTCCTGGTGGACAGCCAAACTTTAGATCGCACGGGAGACGAAGTTCTCTTCCCATAACTATTCGAGCCGGGGTCTCTCCTGTGCTCTCATGAATCGACGATCGGTAAGCCAATAAGACGAGATGAAGAAAACTATCCCAGTCTCTTTGATGGCTAGAAACTACCTTAGCCAGATACCGGTTAATGGTCCTATTCATGCGCTCCACCATTCCATCTGACTGCGGGTTTAAGGCAGTAGTCCTGGTCTTCTTAATCCCAAGATTTGACAGACACTTTGGAACAGATTTGACTCGAAATTGCAACCCTTGGGTCCGAATGCAACTGTAAAGGTACAGCAAGTCGACATATTCATTCCTTTACTAAAGCATCGGCTACCGTAGAGGCTTCCTGATTTGGCATAGCGTATTCCTCAACCCACTTGCTGAGTAATCCATTACCACAATGATGTATTTATTCCTGCTTCACTTTCTGGAAAGAGTCCCCGCCACATCAATATGGAGAACATGGGACTTTGTAACTTGGAAGATATAATATTGCTGCATAGTTTTATGAAATAATGTCCTATAGTTTCGTAGAAGAAAATAATAGAATTCGGGCACCCGGAACAATACGTAGCATAGTTGTCATAGAACTTTGAGAGCCTTTATTTACAAAGTACCAAATTGTCACATAGAACCTTATAAACCCTAAGCCAGCGAAATGTTAATTTTGAAGATGTTGTGTAAACCGTTCTCAATTTTTTTTTTACTAAATTTCCGGCACGAATATCCCATCTGATGAGTCTGTCGATATCAGTCCCTCAAAAAAAAGACATGGTCTGCCTCTTTAATTACTATTGTTGATAACTTTTGACTAAATTTTCAATGTGTTGAACTCCGGAATGGTACTGTGGTGCACGTAAAAGTGTTTTTTCAAAAAATCCAATTTCCATTTCCTGTTTAACTTCTTGCCATGAAGTGTCATCAAAAAGTATTACCGGTGTCGTCTACAAAGGACGCTATACTGCCAGTAAAATCATGTTCAATATACCGCGTTCATATAAATTGTGAAAAGTTGGTGGACCCAAGCAATGCCAAATTCCATAAGTTGAGGTATCTTGTCATTACCATGTTTTCGGTCTTGCAAGTAAGATCTCGGTAGGTCTAATGGAATTCCTCGAAAGCCATGTCCTTCTAAGACCTGTAATTATTTCATGTGATACCCAGTGTCGAAGGCCTTGGCTAAGAATACTCAAAGTATTCAATCCTTATCGATGATCAAAGCAAATAACAAATATATATATATATATATATATATATATAGGGTGCGGCAGAGAGGATGGACGGTTTTAAAAAAATCATAGAATAGTTAATTTTTACTCGAAAACAAATTTATTAATGGAATCAGGTTCACAAGAAATAGCATTTGAGACAGTCAAGTGTGGAAAATGACATCAAGCATGTGATGGCCGAAATCGTTGATGCAGTGCTGGAGGCGTTCTTGCAAGTTCGCATAGACTCTCTCCAACATCGCTCTCTCAACTTGGGCGATTTCCACGGAATTTCGCCCTTCAATTCGTCCAGAGTTCGGGGCTTGTTCGCGTATACTCTAGCCTTGAGGTGTCCCCATAAGAAAAAATCGCATATGGATAAATCTGGGGTTCTCATTTTGATCGATCAGTGCTTCCATCACACGTGCGAAGTTCATTCGTTGTGCATAATCTCCGGGCTGTCACTGTTGCACAATGGCCAATTTGTAGGGGTGAAAGCGGAGATCCATATGTAAAATTCGCCTTACCGAACGATCACTAAGGCGAAGTGCAGCAGCATGTTTCCGGGCAGATCGAGTCGGATTGCGAAGAAATACCTGTCGAACGTGTTCAACATTTTCAGGAGTTGGAAATGTTCGCGGCGCTCCTCTTGGTCTTCTGTTGATCAGTTAACCACGCCTGCGAAGTGATTTAACCCAACGAAGGATAGTGTTTCGAGAGTGAACAGCTCTACTCCGATGAATGTTGAAGTGCCGACGAAACTCACGCTGTACGACGATGACTGACTCATTATTTCGGACGAAACAATCATAGGCGAAAACGCGGTGCTCCACCGTCCAAGGCTCCATAACGACAACTGGTAAAATAATGCTAGGATCTCACGAGTCAAACGGCACCCTCCCCACCTCTCTCGTAGACGGAGGCGGAGAGTACTACCCATCCCAAAACCGTCCGTCCTCTCTGCCGCACCCTGTACTATATTTTTCTTCCAAACTACGCTATACTTGCTTTTTTCCTTCCAAAACCTTTTCCGAGGCTTCCGCCTGCGGACAGCTTGATGTTTACTTTGTGTAATCTACTGGTATATATACCTGCCTGTCAGATTATGGGCCATGTGAATGTCATCATCTACGTGTAGAAGACAATATTTTTGCTGGACACGGTCACTAGGTATATGATACGGCGGTATACGGGCAAAGGCCTTGCACATGATGCAATAAAAGATTGTTACTCATTCATATCATTTAATTATCTATATGAACATTGTAACAAGGAGAGAGCTACCATTACTATGTTTATACGAGAATTGTATATATATATAAGACAGATCTTAATAGATATCAACAAAAGACCGACAAATGTAAATGAAAAAAGAAAATAAATACTTTTCAGACTTGTGCCAAGTTAAATAAAAAAGGAAAAATAAGGGCTAAATTTTATTTACACACGTTTCACATATGTCAAAAAACGAAGTTGTAATAATCACTAAAAGAATAATATATACAAACTATATAAAGTAAAAATGAAGAATATCGTATAATAAACGGAGAAATATTCCTACTGATAAAGATGTACACTCACAATAAAAAACTTAACCACACCTTAGTGGTTTTCCTAAACAGAGCCATTCACTTGGTTATAACATTATTTAAACCTACCGAATATTTATCTATCTTAGTTTGTAAACTTGGAGAGTACATATAAGACAAGCGTAATAATCCATTCAAAAAAAAAAACACAGAGTACACCGCGCTGTATCATTATGTCGAGTCTTTTTGTTTATATCACAGTTCACCAAAAACCCATGAGGATGTGTCTAAAGGCCCAGTCACACTCGAGGTCGTTTCACATTGTGAAGTTCTCTCTGTGTCCCAGATTGTTTTCCTGTGAAAAAACATTTGCATTATTGAATGTTCATTTATCTTGATACGCAAAAAATACATACAATCTATAGCGCTTTTAAATGGACTGGGGAGTTATGTGATGCCTCATTATATGTCAACTCATTTAAACGGCATGTCCCAAATTTTATTGCACATTCAGATAGGAATATTGATAAAACATCCATACGGGGTGTTCCGTACTTAAATTTACATAGTAGTAGGTAGTATGGACCGAGACCGTTTCATATCCGAAAATACAAAAGTTCTAAATTCAGTTTCTACGGCTACACTCATCTAAATCCTGCAACCTTTAATATTATACGTATATATTTCAAGTACTATAGGAGGACAGTTAAAAAATCAAGTGCTGAACTCGATTTTTTTCACTTCGTTTTATATCAAAATCGACACGTTTTAAACTGAATTTTGAAATGTTTGACCACATACAAAAAAGCCATGAATGGTGCTAATTGATTAGATAAATACACTCTTTTAGTCTTTTAATTAAGAACTTTCATTTATTCAAAGATCGTATTTTTAGCAGTATTTCATAAGAAATTCCAGAAAAATTAGTTTGAACAAATAAGAATTTCAGGGATTTTTTCCGTATAAAATTTTCTTTAGCATAAATTTTAGGTTAGGAGCAAGAGACCGAGATACGGTTTTCACGAGCTTGTTTAAACACTATATAGCTACGTTTTCAACAACAACAAAAAATCATACCAATGCATCAAATTTTTTTGAGAAAATCAACCATTTCCGCCGGAATGCCGAAAAAATCCGTCTAGTGGCCACATGAGAAACTAACAAAACTTCGAATATTATAAGATTTGTAGCCCAAGAATGCTATTTTCAATTAGCCCAACCTTTGAATACCCCCCAATCACTTTATTTTTAGAGATACCGCGAAAATGGTCAAACAAAAAAAGTTCACATTATCATCGACTTTAAAGATCAGGATTTTTTTGTTAGGTTAATATAGCGGAATTCACCGAAACATCACATTTTTAGATTCAAGATTGCAGTTACACCCCCTAGCGACCATTTCAGAGATTTGAAAATATTTTCCAGGTTGTTTTCTTAGCCGTTTTAGTAATAACTGTTTCTGTCTCAAGCACCTACGACAACAAAAAATCGCAAAGCGTTAAATCCGGCGAGCAGGCCATGAAATGGGTCCATTGCGCCCTATCCATCTATTCGGAAACGCATCATTTAGATGTTCATAAATTTTTCGCCTAAAATGTGTTGGAGACCCATCATGTCGGAACCTCAACTTTTGTCTCACATTTAGAGGAACATCTAATAATTGTGGCAGATTGTGTCGAAGAAAATCTAAATAAATTTCACCAGACAGTCAAGGTTGAAAAAGTTGGGTCCGATAAGCATGCCACTTAATGTGTTCTTTTTCGTGTAAATGTGGCATCGTCTCTACAGAAAATTAATTTCGTAAAATCTTCATTTACCTGCCGAACTACAGCCTAACTAACTAAACGCCTTTGGCAAAATCCAACTCTTCTAGGACGATCTTCAGGTTGTAACGCTTGTGCCCATTGATAATGATAAGGATAATACTGTTCTTGTCGTATTGTCTTCTACACTTTACTATGAGAAACTTCAACTTGGGTTGCTATGGCTCTAGTACTCAGTGTTTCTAAAATGTCTTTCTCAATTTGTAACATTTCAGATTGAGTAGATCTTCCAGCGTGACCTCCTCGTTGTTCTTTTAACTATCCTGTCTCACGAAGTATAATAACTAAATTTGCAAACATCCGTGGGGCTGAATGATTTCTTAAAGGAAACCTTTCCGCATACAATCTGCATGCTGCGGCTGCATTTTATTGATACTCTCATTACGTCCACCAGTTCATGGTTTTTGCGATTTTTTCGCACAAAATAATCAGACAAATGGAAGTATACGCACCATTAAAAGAGTGATACAACTGATCGAACCAAAGACTCGTACTGAAAACCATACAATAACACAAAAAGTTTGCCAAATTTGGATAAACCATAAGAGTAGTAAACAAAAATCGTCAAGATTTTATACAGCAGTGGTCGAGAATATCAAAAAATCTGTGTAATAACATTCTTATTTTTCAAATAATTACTCTTTTACTATTTCTTTTATTATGCAACATTTTTGGTATATCAACTGCTTTTGATGAGTCCTTCAAGCAGTTAAAATAAATGACTCACTTTGAAAACACCCTGTATATGAAATCGGCTATTCTCAGTATAAATGTAGCAGTTTCTAAACATATTCTAGCAGTTTGTCAACACTGCATGGTCACTTCCTATATAGACTACGAGCGAGCATCACACATCAAGGGCGGTTATTATATACCAGTAATGCAGGTCATTACCCAAGGCCAATGAAGCCGACCAATGTATGTTTGGATTTCTCGTAAACTGTTAACTATGCGGCAAAATTTTATTCGAGCCCGAACACAAAATAGTTCGGAGACTATCTAATTTTATCTTGGTTCATTTTTAAGGTTACAAAATAATTTGTTTCTTTTATAATACATTGAAATATATTGTTTGGACATCATATTAACAACATTAGTATCAAGTAATATAATATTAAACTAAAAAACTAAAGTAGTTTTGATAACAACAATATTGTTTAGCAAGATTTTCGCAGCCTTCCGCCTTAAAAGTTTTGTAATTTTACTCGTAAATCAAAAATGTTTCGTTGTGGATCATTTCTTAACTATTGCTTCATTTTGTGTAATACAGTTTCGATATTTAAATCAGAACTACTGAAAGGCCAGTCAAGGACGGGAATATTATTATCCTGCAACCATTTTTTTGTGGTTTTGGCAGTATAACATGACGCACCATCTTGTTGAAAAATAAAGTTTCTATCAGGTGATAAAATTTGAACTGACACTAGCAAATTGGTTTCAATGATATTTTGATATTTAGCTGGGTTTACATTTCCGTCTATAAAGTGAAGTTTTCCAACGCCAAAAGCAGATATGCTTCCCAATACCATTAAACCTGATGGAAACTTTCATTTTTAGGCAGTCTTTATAAAACGCTTTATTTTTGTCTTTTATAACCCGGGATCGGTGGTCATCCACACAAACATCGAATTTCGATTAATGCTAATCAATGTAAACCAGACTTAGTCCACAGACCGCACGTTTCTCGTGAAACATTTCCTGCTGTTTATTCATTCCATTTTGCCGTTATGTCCCTTACAGTACCTAGACGACCAGCTTTTCAAATACGAACAAGAGATCTTTGCAACACCATGTTTTGAAACTTGAGTTGAACCTGTGCCGCCATACTTTTTTACAATATCTGCCACTTGAGACTTTGCGACATTTATTTGTTCAGCAATATCCCGAAAACTCTTTTCTTGATGAAACAATTTTATGATGAAAACTCTGATTGCACCGTATGTTGCTTTTAGTCTAATCATATTAGACGACAATACCCCTGGTTTTCGAAATAATTGTAAAGTGTGGTTTTATTGATGCAAGTTGTTTAAGGTAAATTTCACGAAGCTACTTGAAATTCTTCAAATTCGTAGGATTCGTACTTTCGTTCTTCATAACCACAACAAAAGTGAAGTCGATTGGTCAAGTAGTTTTTGAGAATTTACTAAAAATTTAATACATAAATGCGCTGAACTGTTTATAAAGTTAGCACGCAAAATGAAGACACAATTATGTTTCAAACTGTCGTAGCCTAGTTAGTATGTGGGCTGCATTATTGATGACTGCATACTATTATAGTAGAATCTTTTTACGTGTGGCCTCATTTTGAAGGTCTCATAAACATCTAAAAATTTTATTTGAAGAGTTTTTTCATTCCTACTAACACTTTCAATTGAATCCCAAAAACACGTTTTCTCATTCTTTGTTGTTGATTCACAGAATCGATTATCTCTCTCTAGTTTCCATGGTAACAGTATTCTTAATATGATGTGCAAACAATATATTTCATTGTCTTATAAGAGAAAAAGAATTAATTTTTAACCTTACAAAAATAAAGAAACTTTTAGTTAAAGTTAGATAATGTCCGAACATTTTTGTGTGGCTCGTACACGTATAATGACAAAAAATTAGATTTCTAGCATTGTCGCAAAAAAATTATGTAGCATTAATGAGATGATAGGATGCTTCACCTAGTGTCATCTGATCGTTTGCCGCGGGTGGACCGCTTCTAAGAGTTCGCATTGACGTTCTCCTCATTCCTCTCTCTCTGCGCGTTTTCAGCTTCGAGCTTTTGCCGCGCGGCGGCAGCGGCTGCCGATCTGCTGGCGCTCGATCGCAGATTTTTCTTCGCGACAATCGATTCGGGGTCGATGATGGTCTCGCCCGATTTCCGTTTTCCCCTGGTACGTTTGGCGCCCTTTTTCGCCGCTGGCGGGCTGGTATCGCTGCCCTCTCCGGCGGACGCCGTTACCGTAGTAGCCGCAACGGCTTCCTGGGATTGTTTGCTAGGCTCCTCTTTAAGCGGTGACGGTGCCTCGGTGGGTTGTTCCTCGACGGTTGCCTGGAAATTACATGGAAGTTGTCATTTCATATTCAAATGATGCAAATCACCTAAGGCGTTTCACCAAACAGAAAGCAGACCGAGAGAAGATAGACAATGCGGATACAATTTGGGAGAGATGGACCTGCAAAACTAATTTAGAGGAACAACAAAAACAACAGCAAGTAATTAACTTGCGGTTGTTTTTTGCTTTTGGTGTTGCCAAACCGATAATTATTTTTAGTTGAATTTATTGTTCAAATACTTGCAACGAATCATTAAACATTTTTTTAATCAAATTTACTTTTGTTTAGACTTTCATTTCTTCATGGTGGGGATTACTTATCATTCATTTGCAGTCTACCAATAATGTCTTCCATCTAATGTGTACCTTGGAAGTTGGAAAATATGCGAGTGTATCGATAAGAATAATCATAAACTGCCAAAATGCCAATGATTCTTTCACTTTTACTAGTGGATCCCATAGTGAATATTCTCAGAAGCTTCATTAGTTATTAGATCGGATAATCATATTTCAGCAAATGCGATGGCTAAAATGAGTTAAATATTTTCTAATAGTGTGCAACATATTTTGGAAAAATGAATATAGGGAATAAGTATGCAATAATAATAAAATCGTGTTGCTGCATTCAGCTCATTGTAAGTATAGCAAATTCTAAATATTTTCTGACAATTTAGCACCACAGGTCTTCTGTCCTTGCTCTCATAAATGGCTCTGTTTTGGCTATAAAGAACATTCGACCAATAATGCAGTACCAACCAATAAATCAATGAAAGCGAGTAGCAAACTTCAAAACCATTCCGCGCAGTGCCTTTTCTTGATACATACATTCTTCATAATTTGATATAAATTGTGTAATAGTACTGTCCCATCACAAACCAAATGAAATCAGTATTTGCACGAAAACGGACCTAGGTACCGACGTACCGACAAAGGTTTAATCATACAAATATAATGCTGTACTTGTGTAAAAGGTAGTAAAGTGTGAAAATCGAACTAATGGGGATTTCATCTACAAAAGCGATCTTTAGATGGAGTGAAGTCAACAAATGACTCCAGTCTGTCATAAAATTGCACTGCAGAACTTTCAAAGAAGCGTAATACAGGGTGGACCAAAAAGACGTACGAATTTCAATACCGCATTGCTCGTGTGACAGGCACGCGGGAGCGGGACACGGATAGTGGGGATAAGTAGCTTGGTGCTCGGAAATTTAGTCGCCATAGAGCGTTTCACCGATGATTAGCGTGTTCTGTGTTAAGGCTTATTACAGAAAAGGAGATTCGTGCACTATTGTGAGGCGTCTGTTTCGCTCTGAGTTTGGTTTACGTGATCTAAATCAATGTCATAGTGATCAGGTCGTGGGTCGGAAAGTTTTGAGTCCACCGGTTCGACACTGGTGGGGCGTCCAAGGTCAATACGAACAGAGGAAACAGTAATTGAAGTTTCACAGTTATCATCCCGAAAGAGATCAGCTGAGCTCGCCATATCAGGAACATCTAAAAGGCGCATTTTGGTAAAAGATCTTAAATTGCACCCACATAAACTTCAACTAGTGCAGGGACTGAAACCGCAGGACTACTATCTACGCCGTGCGTTTGCCGAAACAATGTTACAACGCTTTCCAAGTTTGAACAATATCTTCTTTTCTGATGAAGCTCATTTGCATTTGAATGGATTTGTCGACAAGCAAAATTACCGGTATTGGGCGGCAGAAAATTCCAAATTAAAACACCAACGACCTTTGCATTCGCGTTATGTTACAGTCTGGGCGGCCATGTCAGCTGAAGGAATCATCGGACCCTATTTCTTCGGAAACGAGCAAGGCCAGACTGTAACGGTAAATTCCAATCGCTACATAGCAATGCTTCGTAACAAGCACAACATTTTAGACTAGATGTCCGCTATCCCACGAGCGATGTACCAGCAAGTTATTTTAAAAAAATAAAATTCCCATGTGTTGTCTACTTTATTAAAATATAAATTGTCTGCTACTCTTTGTACTTTTTTTACTCATTTTTTAAAATCCGATCAACTTAGCCCACCCTGTACAACGATCAGTGCGTGAAAAATTTAATTCACTCTCAAACAGTATTCCTGGTCATGAGTAATTATGGAGTGAGAAAATGTAAGTTGTCACGTAGACAACGTTCGTAGCGTGCGGAGTATGCCGAGCAACTGTTTGAGTACGAATTCTCAACTTTCACTTCCTACGCTTCACTATTGTGTCATTGTCATTTTAAATTTAATCGATCATTTCAAAAAACACTTAATTCATATTTTTCCAACATACTTTTTTGCAGAAAGATTTCAAAACATGCAAAATTACTGGGTCAAGTTAATGAGGCTTTCAATAATAAGAAATATTAAAATATGTTTTGTCTAAATTATATTCCACTAACCATTACTTGCAAAAACAAGAATTATCAGTTTTTCAGATTTCTTTTAATATTATTATTGACAAACTGTGAAACACTATATTAAGCCTAAAAAAGTCCTTTAAAAATCGTTATTTATGAATAACGGTTTTATTGATTCCTGGAATATTCAAATTATGTTACTTTTATGAGGGTTTTGAAATTACTAATTACTGAATTTTGTAACACTTGTCTCTGTGATATATATATAGTCTCCAAAGAAGCCGTTTTTTTGCCTAGGACCCAAACTGCACTATCGATTTCGTCAGTCTTTGATCATAAATTTTGTGGGAATACTCCCAGACTAGTTTTCTTCACTTTCGTACATTGGTCAACTTCATGCAACCGAAGCAGATCAAGTAAAGGTTCTGACTTGCATATACACCTATGAAGACCTGTATGGAAAATTTACTTGTAAAAATGTTTGGATTTCCATTCCGTCACTTTAACAAGCCGGGCTTGCGCAAGTGCACGGTGCAGCACGTGTGTATGGTTTATGCAGACTTTTGCAAATCTATTTTTACATTCCGAAGCTGCAATCTGTCACTGTTTATACACCAGATATTACCTCTCTATATTTTATATTTTTTTAGAAACAAAATAAAAGTAGCCCTAGTGATTAATGTGATTGTCATTCATAGTGCTTTATAACACTTTACAGTTCATGCCCTTATCAACTACCGGGTGACAATGAAAATTGGAAAAACGGTTTAACCGGAAGTGGCCTTGACTTTCGTACTTCAAATGGAAACCTATACATTTTCTTCCATAATCGTATACTCTATGCAAAATTCCCTTTCCAAAGATGCGTCACAACTGACATTTTCGTTTTAAAATGGCGGCGCTATAAAGGAATTAGCTATTACAATGCGCCCTCCATTATTTTCGTAGCATTTATTGACCCTTCTTATGGTTTCTACCTGCCCATTGTTTAGAAAAATGTTCAGATAAGGCGTTAATGGGTGCCGTTACCGCTGTTCTAAATCTAACAGATTTATAGGAGGCGTGACATAAACCTTCTCCTTCAACTGGGCCCAAATGAAAAAGTCTAAAATGGTTAAGTCGGGTGAGCGTGCGGGCCACCTAATAGGACCGTTTGTTCCTACCCAACGAGTCCCGGATCTATCCTTCTATATCTTGTAACTTCTCTGCTGTTTTAGGCGGGCGCCCTATCTTGATGAAATAGAACTATTGTCAGTCAGGGGCAAACCATCAAGAAAATCTACTATTTCATTTTGCAAAAAGTTAAGATAATGTCCCCCGTTTAAGGGTTAATCAAAAAATATAGGACCAGCTAGACGGGTTCCCAGAACTCCGAGCCACACGTTCACTTCAAAACGGTCTGGAAAGGCCCCACCCCTTAACAAACGTGGATTTTCAGTGTTACAGTTGGCCAATCTTCTTGGAAAATCATTTTCATATAAGTGATGGCGTAGATACCTGACATTGATATGAGCGGAATCCATGTTTCTTGAAGATCTGCCTAGCTGACTCACGATTTACATTTGTTGCTTGTTCCAGTTGCCTAGTCTGCTGAAAAAACGCAGTTTCCAGATTTCAAAAATTAATTTACCTATATTTTAAAAAACTATATGATCTAAAACTAGTAAGAACTAAGAAACGTATATTCTCATGGACAGAGTAGTACTATGACTGTGGTACAATGTAAAATTTCTACATTGACCGATGACAGACAAGGAATTCGAAAAACATCAGTTACTTTCGAATATGGAATTGCCGACTATAATGTAGCGTTTTTCTGGGTTCTTTTGGACTAAAACACTGGATTCCACAAAAAGAAATGCCTTAATCTATTCAACTTGATAGAACACTTATGTACACCACTATTTATGTCTGACTAATTCTTATGTCGCAATTGACTGCACTATACTCCACTCCGCTCTGCTACTCCACCGTATTCAGTACTCCGCTTCCATCTCCCGCCGCCGAGTTATATAGTCCGCATCGTTGAGACGAGAAGAATCGGGAGTCACATAGCCAATAGTCGAGGTTGCTTCGCGTCGATCTAGAAGGCGAGCCACTGCCACGGTCCTCACAGACGTCGCCAAGCGGCTTGTGCGATCGTGGTTCGCGTAAAATCGGCCATGAAGCTCTGGCGAGTAGGAGACTCTCCCAACAGATGGCGCCAACAGTACTATTTGTCACACTGCCCTCCCTAAAGTCATTCCGTCCTGGAATGATCTTACTGGCGGTGGTTGTCGATATCGGCACGACGGCCCTCTCTTGCAGTAGGAGTTCTTGAAGAAGTAACAATCCACACTCTATCCAGGAGGTAGCCGTCTAGGACTGTGACAACATACCAGAAATCGAATGGCTGTATACCGGAAGACTAAGTCAAGCATGCTTCGGATGATTCTCCAGTCCAGGTTGTCGAGTCCACATGTCAGCTTAGGTATTGACAGTTTTCTCAGGTGCTCGGCAAGCAACACTTCTTGAAGAGAACACAAAGCGTTCCAGACATCCTCGTAATTCGGTTTCTGATATGAAGCTTTCTTGGTAATCAAATAGAAGATCTTTCGGTTGGTACCCCTCTTCAGTCATCTGGAGTACTTCTCCGAATTCCGGGTTAGATTGTCGCAGCTCGTGCACTCTTCCAAACTAACCTAAGAAAGACCTTTGCTGTACCTCTCGACATTCGCAAGTCTTGAGCCACACAGTGTGCCAGGTCATGCTCTGGTGAAGTGGTAAACACATCATGCTGTACTTCACATGTCACGCCATACCGACTCTTATGGCCATTAGCATGGTGAGCCATAAATTAGAAAAATGTCATGTCCGGTTCTGGTTGGATTTGCCGCACCGCCGCATCTTCGTTGTTTCCAAGATAAGGTGCAAGGCGGTTGAAATGTACAGTTCGAGCTTTACCGCGTGGTGCCTTCTGAATCCTGTAGAGAACATAGTTGATGGCCTCCAGAACTTTATATGGCCCGTCCCAGGATGATTGAAGTTTAGGCGACAGCCCTTTTCGCCTCTTTGTGTCGTAAGGCCAAACCGTATCACCGTTGTCATTCCTCTGGTCTTTGGCATTAACGTCATAAGCTTCCTTCATCCGGTAGCTGGCTATGGATGGCGTCCATTCTTCTACGCAGCTCACTTACGTAGTCTTCTAGGGCAATATCAGTTCCTGGCGGACAGCCAAACTTTAGATCACATGGCAGACGAAGTTCACTTCCCATAACTATTCGAGCCGGGGTCTCTCCTGTGCTCTCATGAATCGACGATCGGTAAGCTAATAAGAAGAGATGAAGAAAACTATCCCAGTCTCTTTGATGGCTAGAAACTACCTTAGCCAGATACCGGTTAATGGTCCTATTCATGCGCTCCACCATTCGATCTGACTGCGGGTGTAAGGAAGTAGTCCTGGTCTTCTTAATCCCAAGGATTTGACAGATACTTTGGAACAGATTTGACTCGAAATTGCACCCTTGGTCCGAATGCAACTCTAAAGGTACACCAAGTCGACAGATTCATTCCTTTACTAAAGCATCGGCTAAAGTAGAGGCTTCCTTCAACCCACTTGCTGAAGTAATCCATTACCACAATGATGTATTTATTCCCTGCTTCACTTTCTGGAAAGGGTCCCGCCTTATCAATAGCAATCCTTTCAAAGGAGCTCCCCACGTTATATTGGCGCATCGAAGCTTTTGGTTTCCTTTGCGGTCCATTACTTGCCGCACACACAAGGCATTTCCTGCACCAGTCTTTCACGCCCTCCTTGCTATTGACCCAGTAAAATCTTTCCCTCCCCCAAGCGTTGGGTCAAAGTGAACATATGCCGAAACATTTATCTCCACTTCTTCACTTACTACGAAAGAGTTCTCTTCTTCACCGCTGACATCCTCATTTCTAAACTTTGCTTCTAACTTGAAAAAGTATGAATAACTAGAACGTCTTCTATGAGGATATCGCTGAATGTACAACGCACAAGCATTTCTAGAATTTTTTCTTCATTCACCGAATATTAATAGCATATCAACCTGCTCGTTTCTTGTAAAATTCATAGTAAAAAATACTGTAGGTTTGCCTTTTATGAAATAGGAATAAATTTAAGTGAAACGCAGATTGCCAAACGTCAAATAACTAAACAATAATGGGTACGCTATGAATCCACTTCCACTTGTTTTCCACATGCTACTATTCTTCCAAAATAAATGCTATTCGAAGACGTTCTCAATTTTCATAGCCTCCTTACTTTCTTGCGGCGATTGGTGGCTTCCATGAAATATGTAGTTGTAATTTTATATATTTAGTAAACCGATAGTAGCTTTCAGAACATAAATGGAAATGCGTTTTCATTTACAGCCAATAATAAAAAAAAATAATTTTGTTTTGTAATACATATAGCTTATGGAGGTTAATTCACAAATTTTTTTATGCTGCTGTCATTTGACAAAAAAAGAAACACTTGTTATACATCATTTACGTAGAATATGTGGATTCCTGATTTTTTTCAAATAAGTTTACTAACATGAAAAACGCATAATTACAAGCCGTCATTTATTTAGCCTGTTTTAATAGACATTTGTTGATCACGCCACAAATTCCTGCATAGCGCCATCATTTTAAAATGAAAATGTCACTTGTGAGACATCGTTGGAAAGGGAATTTTGCATAGGAGCACGATTATGGAGGAAAATATACAGATTTCCAACGAAATTCAAGGTCAACTAATCTTTATTGGCTAAAAAAATACACAGTGTTTCCAATGTTCATTGTTACTCGGTATACGTGCTGTGTGTCAATAAACCTGTCTGCTATCCACGTACTCACGCGAACCAAAATACACCCGATTCTGTATGGCCGATATATCAATAACGTCGAAAATCACGTATCGCTCGATCTCTTAATTTAAAGTATGTACAAATTCCCCATCATATGCGTTATACTCATGCTATTAAAAGAGTAACTAACCTTAACAGGTGATTCATCGGACTTATCTTCAGAATAGTTTTCTTTGGCGGGAGGAGGCGTGGGTGTTGGCGACGGCTGCTGGGGATTTGGCACCACTGCTAGTAAGGGCGTTTTGTCCTCCTTAGTAGCAGTCTTTTTCTCGGGAGTGAGCCCGGTTGGCTTGACAACCGTAGACGGTGGCAACAGCGCTTCGATATCGACACCTTCGTCATCGTGTTGTGGCTGTTGAGACGGTGTTGGAGGTGACTGCGTCTGTTGCTGTAATGATTGTTGAGACGGTGGCTGCTGCTGTGTCGGCTGGAGATTTGTTTTTTGATAAGAAAGTCGTAAAATTGGGACAGCAAAAATGATATGTTAATACATGGTGGTCCATAATGAATGCGCTAAAAACCAATCCGGGATTAAACTTCAGTAGAAATACTACCAACCTTATTAAAATGTCTCGTTAATGAGAAAAGGATTTTGAAATTGAATTTTCAAAATAATTTCAACTCAAATTGTTTTTGTGATATCAACATGAAAATCTTGAAACGGAGGTTTCTGACAATAAAGAAATCATACATATTCTATTTTCAAACATAACATGTAGACGGCACTAGTTACTATACAAATGATATTCTAGCTATATTCTGCCATAACTTTTTTGCTAGTATCAGTCCATTGCTATTAAAAATTATGGTAGAATGGTCATTCTTAATTACAAAAAGGCACTCTATATTTGTTTGGGTTAAACCTGTTTAGAAATACTTGCATTTCAACATTCAATTGCATAGTGAAATGGCTGGTTCAACAACAGTTCGTTGAAATTGAGATATTTTGTAAACGAGAAATGAACTTGTCATGGATAATTAACGACATCAAAAACAGCTTTCACCTTTTATCCATAACAGATTCCGCTATTAATGGACTGTATCTTAGCCAGTCATTTGACAAGTTTAGTCGAGATGTAGAGAAATGTAAAGTGCCTTTTTTGCCTAAAGGCATCACACTAGCAAAATTTCCAATAAAAATAATTACACGCTACTAGCAAAACGGTTATGGAATACAATAGCAAAATTGTAGTCACTATAGACACTATGTTGAAAATTATAATACAATCATAAAAACAATTTTTAAAATTAAACTTCAACACCCTGTATATAATTAACGAACGACATTTTACTTAGGTATATTTGGCGCATTCTTAAGAACCACTATGAATAAGTATATTTCTAGACAGCTGTCAGTCCATGGAGTGTAATTACTTCAGTAACATGAAAATATTCCGAGGAAACTTACACCTAACTACAATATCTGTACACAACCTAATAGACAAATTTCCCTACTTTTACTAACCTGTTGCTGAGGAGGCTGCGTCGTCAGGACATTAGGTAATGCTTGTACTTGTGGAGATAGCGTCCTCGAATCCGTGTCTTTAGGCTTTTTAGGTGGTGGTTGCTGCTGCTCCTCGTCAGTGGGTACAGCTGTTGGAGCCGGCTATGAAATCATCGTGATTTTAAATTTTGGATAAGACATACAACACTATGTAGAAAAAAAAAACGTTTGAAATATATTTTTATTCAGAAGTTTGATAATAGGAAAGACGTAAAATTATTATCTATACAAAATAGGTGGAATAAAACATAGCTAATCATGAGAGAAGAGCCACTGCAATGTTTTTACCTAGTGATTTTAAGGGGGGGAGGGGGTTGGCGTTGGCGACTCGGACGAGGATGGATTACTAAACCAGGTCCGATAACTCCTCCAGGGAAGCGGCTGCGACATTGAAGATTGTCGCGGTGACGGCCGAACGCCTGAATAGGCTTATATACCGGTTTCCAGGAAGGTGCAGGAGAGGTCGTTCGACATTTATGGCAAGTCTTAATTTCATTCAAATTAACCTACAGCACTGCATAGCGGCTTCACGGGAGATCTATCGAGGCCGCGATGACGTAGTTCTCATCCAGGAACCCTGGCTGAGAAACAGTTCAGTTAACGGGCTCAATATACCGGGCTATACGCTTTTTAGTGATACTCCGGACACTAAAGCTCAGAGCTTGCGTAATGACTAACATTGATTCATGGCAACTTAAAGAATCTACCTTCAGAGACTTAGTTGCAGTTAGAATTAGATATAACAAGGAAGGCGCTGATAGTAGGAATTTGGTCGTAGGATCAGCATACCATCCTTATGGTTCAAGGGAACCTCCTCCGTCTAAAGAATTGAGCGACCTTATGGCATATTGTAGGGATTTTGGACTTGACCTCGTGGTTGGATACCACGTTATGTGGGCAGCTCGCATACAACCGACGGTCAAAAGAGCTCATGGAGTTCCTAGGGACAACGAAACCTTGAGGTTCTGAATATCGGTAACATGCATACTTTCAGAGAACAGTTTACCGATGTAACACTGAGCACGCTTAAGTTAGCTCAGGAGGTTAGGGACTGGAAAGTCTCGTTAAACACCCTTTCCATCGGATCACAGGTATAAGTTCTTCAATACTGACGGGGAGATTCCAGATAAATACGCTCGGGCATACTAATTGGGCGTCCTATAGGGCAGATCATGATAGTAAGCTAGGAGTGTTTCAAAACAGCCTATGTTGGGCTCTGATATAGAAGCAGCTGTGGAGCCTCTGAGCAGGGACTTGAGAGCATCGTATAAGGAAAACTGCCCGTTATGCAAAGTTCATGGTAAGGGCGAAGTAACCTTCTGGTCTAAGGAGCTAGAGAATAGGAAACGAGCTGTGAAATTACCACCGAGATAAGAAGGCCTAACAAGTGAGCTGCGATAAGGTTGTGACGTCACGCTAGGTGTTTCGGCATGCTGGCTGGTAAGAGCGGTGCTGACATATCTAGATATGATATAGCATACCGAAATCTTTACTAATTAGTTAAAGCTCTCTGTGGGGAAATTTGCAGGACACAATCGGGATCTGCGCAGCTTCAATCATGAGGTGATTGTTCTTTCTGATCTGCCTCAGTATGTCAAAAATACAGTTTCGATATTACGTTCAATCTGTCACGTATGAAGTCTAACTTTTCATGCAAAACGAAATATGGTAACATGCAACAGGTGGTTAGCAGCCAGCTAACCTCAAATTCTGAGCTGTTATCACGTATTAATATGTTCTTTTGCTTTGTAAACTTTAAATTGTTGTTTTAAACTTATACATATTTGTGTCCCGCAATTATTTGCCCAAGTGTTTTGAACTATGTTGTATACAATCAGCCCACATTTATTTAGATTGTAGTCCACATATTCCTTTAAAATTTTGTTGATCGATTGTGACAAACATTGGGTTATGTAAGTCATTGAATAATTTATTATGTTTAGCAAAATATTGTAAGCTTTTATGGGATCAACTTATTACTCAAATGTACTCGTAATGTTGAATGAAATATCAGTGAAAATCAGAGTGATAATAGTTAGTAACTGCTTTAACATTTTCCACCAAATAATCATATATTATTCACTAGCGCTGAAGTACGGCGCGCCGTGCTGCCGGCCGGCACGGGTATTATGTATCTTGAAAAGTGTCATTATGTCAATTTTTTTTGAGATTATATTGGTTTTTTGTGACATTATGTAGGTTTTTCTACAAGATGTTAACCTAGCACTAGCTGATGGGCACTTGCTGTGAATTAGTTTTGTAGTTGTACGTGTTGCCTAAACGTCATGTTTCAGTTATCAAAGTTTGGCTCTGATGTGATGTAAAATCTGCTTCAGATATGACATTATTGGAGGTCTAAGCTCTAAGTTGTATACTATAGCTGGAAGGAAACGACAGTAAATAGGTGCATAGTGAGGATTTGTGTGCTAATAATATGTGTTGATGATTAATTCCATTGGTTTCTTGTCTCAAATACACTTATTTGAGATTCAAAGCTAGAAATTAGTTTCGCATCCACTTTTTCTTATTTATTCTGGTAATTACATATGCAAATTTGCTGAATTTAAAAATGAGAGAAATAAGAAAAGAAAGTCCCTGGTTGGTAAAGGAACAGGTGGGAAAATATGATATAGACAGGAATATGTATGGAAATGAAAAGGTTATTACATTATTTTTTATTTCTAGTCATTTAAATTTATAGAAATTTATTTTGCGATGTCAACAGAAAATACAAATCAGCGCCTAGATGTGAGGCATTGCGAAAATGTTTGATGTGTGATGCATCATTTCTAATTTTTCTGTGATGTGGATTAATTGAATACAATGCGGGCACGGAGGCGATTTCCCGTACTGCCCCTCAAATTTTTTTAAAAACACAAAAAACTGGAAAAATCGTAATTTATAACTTAGCATAACCTGTCTTAAGAAAGAACGACATATAAATAACCCGTCAGGCACAGCTAATAGATATACTTCATTGGCAGCATATTCAGTAATAATCCTATAACATAGCAAATATCACTGATTTTATACAAATGCAGACCAATACACATAATCATACAAATGCGATCTTGCTATTCAACCAACTTTCTTTCACATGTTCTCACTACAGACTACTCGACTTCACAAAACATATACTTGCTCTCTGCAACCAACAATGCGTGTAGATGAGTCATTCCTCCATAGATGGACGCTCACAACGATCATAGCGAGCAAATGTGGAATGAACTATTTGCATCCTAAAAACTACCTAGTTTCCAAGATGACATTTTATTGTTTTTTTGTTGTTTTATAGGTTTTTTACATAATACTCGTGTCGGCCGACCTACTCGTGGTGACGTTATGCGTTTGTTGTCAGGCCTTGTTCCCTCGGTGGTAATGGCTGTGTACAAACTTTTTAGTAGGGTTAGGCACAGGAGAGCCTCTCCCCAGTGCGAATAGTACAAGAAGGCATTGCACGAATATAAAAACGAGATTAGAACGGCCTCCAGAGAATCCTGGAAGGAACTTCTGTTAGTCCATTAACGACATTCCTGCTACAGCTGGAATACGCAGAATCTTGTGCAATGATACCAAAGCAAGGTTGGGTCTTTGTCTGATTCCTTGGGAGGTCATACTACTTCCGAAGAAGGAACTTTGAGGCTTCTGATACATCCACACTTTCCCGGTTCCACAGAAGCGCAATCGATTACAGAGTGCATGCCGTTGCGCAGGCCCTCGGGGGAGGACTGGTGGATGGCAGAGTAAACTGCCATCTTCGACGGGTTGCATTTAATTTCACTACAACCGACTCCAACAGACATGCCTTGGTTAGGCTCGGGGTTAGATCAATCCTGGTTATTGGGTCCTGTCCACTCTAGAGAGTCGTGTAGCAACGGTTATGCTGGAGGTCGTATGCAGCAGCGTCAGTGTAGCTAGGGGCCGTCCGCGAGGCGGAGTTCTGTCACCCCTATTGTGGTGCCTCGTGGTGAACGATCCCCTAGTTAGGCTCGGCAGTGCGGGTGTTTATGTGCAAGCCTATGCAGACGATTCAAGCACAGTGGTTCCCCTAACCACTTTTTGTAGAACGATCTCTGAGATTATACAGGGCTCACTGCGCGCTGTGTAATCGTGGTGTAGGGAGGTCGATGTACCTGTCAACGCGGGAAAGACCCAGCTAATTCTATCCAGTAGGAGAAGGAAGCTTGACGGGCTTATCTTGCCGACCTTCTTTGGGACTAGACTAGTTCTATCCCAATCAGTAAAATATCTAGGAAATTTCTTGAACTGTAAAACTGAATTGGAGAGAGCATGTTGAGTACAAGGTTAACAAGGCACGCAATTCTTTGTGGGCTTACAGACGAGTTATCGGAGCGAGGTGGGGGCTTAAACCCAAAGTGGTACTTTGGCTCTATAGGACGATAATACGTCCATCTCTTTTGTATGGCTCCCTGGTTTGGTGGCCTTGTATTGGAACCGAGGCAACTTAGACCAAACTCAATAAAATTCAGCGTTTGGCTTGTACCAGTATTGAAAGCGTAGTGCGGACAACGCCATTGAGCGCAGTGGATCTCCCACCGTTGGATCTATTGCTCCGCGGAGAGGCAAGAGTAGTAGCACATCGACTGTGCAGTCAGGGGCCTTTTTGAATCCTGTCAAGGGTCACACTGCTATCTTAGTCGAACTGCAAAGGGATGATCATGTCCTTCTGAGCAGGGTTGATCTGATCACGCCTAAATATCGGTTCAACCGCACGTTTAATGTGGAGTATATAACGAGAGAGGAGTGGGATTCTGGAATCCGGAAGGTGTCGGAATGGAGTGGGCAGGTCTGGTAGATGGACGGTACGGTCACTGAAGAGGCTCTGACGCCGGAGTATTTGGGCCTAGAACTAGGCACTTCGATGGATACACCAATATTTTCCAGGCGAAAATCTATGCGATTCTGGCTTGCGTATCCCGCATTTTAGAGGAAGAAGGGCTTAGGAGAAGAATAATATTTTTTTCCGACAGCCAGGCTGCGATGAAGGCACAAAGTTGATGCTAGATTACTTCGAGCTTTGTGATGCAATGCAGAAAGGCTCTGGATAGTCTAGCATCTGGTATCGGTGTGGGTACTGGGGCACGCTGGGATAAAGGGCAATGATATGGCGGACACTCTTGCAAAAGCAGGATAAGCGCGCAAGCATGTTGGTCCTGAGCCAGTCTGAGGGGTGCCCGCACAGAGTCAGGAGGAAAATGGAGAAGTGGATTGCAAGAAAACACTCAGAAATGGAGAAGCATATCTAGATATCTCCTTCGTAATTAATGTATAGGTGCTATAGAATGTTTCACGACACTTATTAATTACGTTTTGACGTATATTGAGATTAACAGATAATAAATACGGTTTGATTCAAAAATTGTGCACAAGAATATTTACATTGTAGCATTAATGCTAGATAAATGTTCAACAAACAAATGATGTGAAAAATACTATAACATTACTCGAAACGGAAAGTACTTTAGGACTAATGAGTGCATTTTAGTCCGAGCTATGTCAGAAATCGGAGAAAATGCATTTGATTTGCCCACTAGGACACAATATGTGAATGTGCCATATTAATAGTTCAAGTTAAACAAATATCATTTCACTATGTGAAATATTTCCTACGGAAATACAAAGCTATGATGATTTTTTTTTATAAATTATTGTATTTCCAGAAAATAGACATTATTAGTGTGCTACAACAACAAAATATTAAGTTTATATGTAAAACTTTTTTGAGGTTACGTGGTTTTTGTTCATCAGTAACCAGAATTCTAATAGAAATGGATCATGTTGAGCAGAGATTCGTTATAAAATATCTGCGAAAAAGGGTATGGCGCCCAGACCGATTGATCAAAACTGTTGGGTGGTACGCAGATTCTTATGGTATAATTGGTATAATATAAGATGATGACATCTGTAAAAATCACCTGCAACATTATTTATTGATCAAAACAGGGGGGGGGGGGGTCAAATAATTTGTATGATGAAATTTATAATGTTATAGGATTATTCGGGAATCTCCATACGATTTCTTTCTGCCGAGTATGGAATATGATTCGAACGAAAGCGCGTCCATTAGACTATTGGCCTTAGTCCATGAATCAAAAACGTGTCAACTCTCCTATTCATAACAAGAAATTTGATTTCTGGTCAGCTATTATGATAGCTGTGATATATGTTGGGCTATCCATTGAAAGGTTCAGTAGTCAAGCGTCGATGGCATTGAGAACAATTGTCCATTTATTTTATTTCTAGCCTAAGTAGAGGATTCTGAACAAGGCTATGTCGATATTATCTTTTGTAACAACTTTTAGGGAACATTTTAACAAAAATGATGTCCTGTCTAGGAATATTCCATTCTAATATGGATAAATCATGGACTATAAGAGTGTTTCGAAAGCTTCTTGACAGTAATCTAATCACGTATACTAAAGTCCCTACAACAGCTGTCCAATGTGAATGATGAATTTGGTGATGACAAATAAACAAGAGTAACGTCACCACTGCAAGTGTATTTTCTATAGTAGCTTTCAAATGATAGCCTGAAACGGTATGTTTTATTTTTTTCATGTACATGAAATCCTATAAAATTGAAAAAATACCCCATCTTCCCTATTTGGCCTAGTATACAATCTAATAAATTGCTGTGACTGAACACATACTGAAGTATTTTTTGTGACTTTGCTACTATTTGACATACGCAATATGGACATTTTACTCACCATCAAGGATTTTTCAGTATGTAACATTTCTATTGATGCCTCTCGTGGCCTTTTCACTGCTGTGCTTGGTTTTGTGTATTCATCTGCCAAAGATTTAGCTACCAGTTCCTGATTGCTTTTAGTGAACTGTTCCAATGCTTCTTTCATTTGCTGTTCGTGCGTCTTTTTTGTTGCTTGTGTCACCTGCACCTAGTGATAAACAGGTAAATGTCAAAAAATTGCCTTTGCCAATTTGCTTTGAAAAATGACGTCATATATGAACTTTGCACGCACGGCTATCATCAGTTCACAAGAGATTGTTCGGCACAAATTAACCCCCCTTAGACAAAATCGGCGTCAAGTAGAATGACTATACTTCCTACGCCTTCATTAGCAGTTTCACAGTGATGAGTCAAATAGTTTTCAAGGGCAATTGTCATTAGGTAGGTTCACTTAGGTACATTGAATCTTGGTCGCACCCCTATTTGTGACTCTCCTGGTATATTTTGGAAAAATGCTCGGACACGTCAATTTTGATTTCTAGTCTTTTCATCTATAGCCGTACAATGTAGCGGGATCCAAAAGTAAGATATTGCGTTACACTTTAGATTTTTAAATGGAAGCCACCATTGTTTCAATTTTTAGATTTTCTATGAAGTATTTAGTAACTTTTGTATAATGAAGTTTATACCTACATCTTCAATCGTTGTGAAGCTATTTGAGTTCATAGTTAAATTCAAGAAATTGTGATAATAAGGGATTATATCGTAAAAATAATGATCAATATAGTACCTATAGTAACAAGAATTAAAATTAAAAACAAGTCTCCGAGTATTAAAAAAACAAAAAACAACTTACAATTCGAATCGCAGTCAACAGGGATGTAGGCATACCCTACTTATTCCTCGTCACATCACGGTAATCTTTGCCAGATGCTTTTCCTTTAGTGCCGTTAAACTGTACAACTCATAGCAAGATGATCTTAAAGACCTGTCACTTATCAACTTCAAAAAAAGATTGAAGTACTTGCTGAACAATTAGTTGATGTCGTAGTTACTTAGTTCCTGG
>CAVLJG010000004.1:70929435-70958904 GCA_963669975.1 Acanthoscelides obtectus | reverse complement strand
CCACACAGCTAATTTTTGACTATGCAAGGGTCGTTGGTGTAGCTCTCGTAGATTTTCGGCCGCCCAATACCTACAGTTCTGCTTGTTTACATATCCTGTTAAATGGAAGTGTGCTTCGTCACTCATCATTATGACGACGTCAGGATCGTCAGCAAAAATGGCCCGCATTCTCGCACAAAATTCTCTACGCTGTGCAAAATCGCTTTCCGTTAGCTCTTGCACGATCATTATCTTGTACGGATGATATTGTAAATCGTCATGCAGAATGCGTTGTAACGACCGACGGGACATACGCAGAGTTGGAGCTTGGCGCCTAGTGGACCGTTGGGGACTATCAAGGACCGCTCTTCTCACTGTTTCGATATTGCCTGGAGTCCGCACGGTACGGGGAAGGCCAGGTGGCTTCCTCTTCATTACGGATCCAGTACTTCGAAATGCTTCAACCCATCGGAGTATTGTGTTTCGATCTGGAATTGGCCCGTGGCGTTCAACATTGAACTGTCGACGGAATAAACGTTGCACGATCACTACAGAATCATCGTTTCGAAAAACTTGCTCGACGGCAAACACACGATGCTCCGTCATCCACGGTGCCATGGCTGAAACTACATCGCATGTGTTCTCTGCTGGCGGTGCGGCGAGGTCATATCCCTATTCTGTGCGAAATACCATTCGGTCAGAAAACATGCGTTTCCTCTGCGCCACCCTGTATATACGAGTATATAATATATATTATATATATAACTTGAGACGTGGTCATTGTCGTCTAGACCAGTTAGGTGAAAAATTAAAGCTTCCGCCTTTTGTTGGGTACTTCAACAAAATTAAGCAAAGAGGACTCTTTATACTTTTTTTAATTCTCTCTAGCTTTCAATGGACTTTGCCATCATCATCAGGAGCTGCAATTACAATGATAACAGTAGCATCAAAAGTGTAAAATGAATTTAAATTGAATCAACTTACAGTAGTATGTGAGGATGTTGCTAATTGTTTTTTCGTATAGGATGAGGGAAACGTCCAGTAACATGGTGAGAGCTGGATACATGGTACAATGGTTAAAATTATATAAAATATGACAAGACAAGTTAAAGACAGATTAAAAATTATTTAGAAAACATTAGAGCATTACGTCGTGAAGCCACTTGATGATTGCACAAAATGGTGGTCTTGGAATAATGAGTGAGATGAACCTTTGACAGAAGGCCGAAGGTTGTCAATGTCTGTGTTGAAAGATGGAATGAATTGTGGGCGTGTGCCAAAACGTTGCCAAATCACTTCAGATGATGTGATTTTCAGAATGTTATGTAAGAAATTGTTAAACCGACCAGAGGCAGTTGAATAAACTATATTTTAATTAATGGGAATTTTAAATTAATAATTATTAATAAATCGTGAGAAGAGAATTATTAGATTTTGAGTGGAATGAAATTTGTTGGTGGAATCGGCCAAAACACATTATATTTATGGTTGTGAAAAGTCGAATTTGGTGAGATATGTAAGTTCTCCAATTTTCGCAGTTAGCAAATATGAGTAAATGACACTAGTTGTTTAATATCTGTCTTTTTGTTGATACAGTTGTTATTCATGAAAATGTGGGACATTTCCAGGAATAAACGTTTGGAAAGGTGTTTTTCTTTATCAAGAACTTTGATACTTGTTAATTCATATAATGCCCTGTTGTGTTACCATGAGATGCTAGAGCGCATCTTTCAGACCTCCAGATCTCTTAAAGGAAGGATTACATCACCAAACGTGATGCTAGGCTTCATTCCTGAAAGATGCGCTCTAGCATCTCATGTTAACCAACAGGGCATTCTATCTAAGTATCAAAGTTCTTGATAAAGAAAAACACCTTTCCAAACGTTTATTCCGGGAAATGTCCCACATTTTCATGAATAACAACTGGATCAACAAAAAGACATAATAAACAACTGAGGGTCATTTACTCATATTGGCTAAACTGCGAAAAATTGGAGAACTTACATATCTCCCCAAATTTCGACTTTTCACAACCATAAATATAATCTGTGTTTTGGCCGATTCCCCAACAAATTTCATTCCACTCAAAATCTAATAATTCTCTTCTCACGATTTATTATAATTATCAATTTAAAATTCCCATTACTTAAAATATAGTTTATTCAACTGCCTCTGGTCGGTTTACAATTTCTTACATAACATTCTGAAAATCACATCATCTGAAGTGATTTGGCAACGGTTTTTGCACACGCCCACAATTCATTCCATCTTTCAACACAGACATTGACAACCTTCGGCCTTCTGTCAAAGGTTCATCGCACTCATTATTCCATGACCACCATTTGTGCAATCATCAAGTGGCTTCACGACGTAATGCTCTAATGTTTTCTAAATAATTTTTAATCTATCTTTAACTTGTCTTGTCATATTTTATATAATTTTAACCATTGTACCATGTATCCAGCTCTCACCATGTTACTGGACGTTTCCCTCATCCTATATGAAAACAACAATTAGCAACATCCTCTCATACTACTGTAAGTTGATTCAATTTAAATTCATTTTACACTTTTGTTGCTACTGTTATCATTGTAATTGCAGCTCCTGATGATGATGGCAAAGTCCATTGAAAGCTAGAGAGAATTAAAAAAAGTATAAAGAGTCCTCTTTGCTTGAATTTTGTCGAAGTACCCAACAAAAGGCGGAAGCTTTAATTTTTCACCTAACTGGTCTAGACGACAATGACCACGTCTCAAGTTATATATATATATATATATATATACTCGTATATACAGGGTGGCGCAGAGGAAACGCATGTTTTCTGACCGAATGGTATTTCGCACAGGAATAGGGATATGACCTCGCCGCACCGCCAGCAGAGAACACATGCGATGTAGTTTCAGCCATGGCACCGTGGATGACGGAGCATCGTGTGTTTGCCGTCGAGCAAGTTTTTCGAAACGATGATTCTGTAGTGATCGTGCAACGTTTATTCCGTCGACAGTTCAATGTTGAACGCCACGGGCCAATTCCAGATCGAAACACAATACTCCGATGGGTTGAAGCATTTCGAAGTACTGGATCCGTAATGAAGAGGAAGCCACCTGGCCTTCCCCGTACCGTGCGGACTCCAGGCAATATCGAAACAGTGAGAAGAGCGGTCCTTGATAGTCCCCAACGGTCCACTAGGCGCCAAGCTCCAACTCTGCGTATGTCCCGTCGGTCGTTACAACGCATTCTGCATGACGATTTACAATATCATCCGTACAAGATAATGATCGTGCAAGAGCTAACGGAAAGCGATTTTGCACAGCGTAGAGAATTTTGTGCGAGAATGCGGGCCATTTTGCTGACGATCCTGACGTCGTCATAATGATGAGTGACGAAGCACACTTCCATTTAACAGGATATGTAAACAAGCAGAACTGTAGGTATTGGGCGGCCGAAAATCTACGAGAGCTACACCAACGACCCTTGCATAGTCAAAAATTAGCTGTGTGGTGCGGAATCAGTAAATTAGGTATCGTTGGTCCTTACTTTGTTGAAGAGGAAGTAAGAGCAGTAACAGTTACTTCAGCACGTTATGTTCACATGTTACAAAATTTTCTGTTACCCGAACTTCAACGGCAACAAGTAAACATGGGAGAGCTGTGGTTCCAACAAGACGGTGCCACAGCTCACACAGCGAGAGCATCAATGGAATTGATTCGACAGATGTTTCCTGAACATGTGATTTCCCGTTTCGGCGATGTCCCTTGGCCCCCACGCTCCCCAGATTTGTCCGCATGCGGGTTCTTTTTGTGGGGTTACCTTAAGGATAAAGTGTACCCTCACAAGCCTCGTACGTTACAGGAACTGAAAATTGCTATTCGTCAAGAAATTGCAAGAATACCACAAGAAATGATTTTACGTGTAATGCACAACTTTCAAGAGCGGTTGGAGATGTGCGAGCGCGAAGCAGGGCGACACTTGAGTGACGTTATTTACCATCATTAGTTTAAAAGTGCACTATCATTACTTTATTTAGCTGTAACTGAAACAAAGTTATCTTGAAAATAAAAAATGTTATGCTTAGGTGAAAATCGTGCGTTTCCTCTGCGCCACCCTGTATTATATCATATTTAATTAGGAATATTTTGTGACATCAGCTTCACTTTAAATAATTCTTAAAGTACATACATACAAAAAGTAAATAGGTTATAACTATAATAAAGGAGAAACAATAACCAAAGAATTTTTGTAAAGGGCATACGGCATTCTTCAAAAAGTGTCTTTAGCTAACGCTATCTTAGGGAACGAGATAGATTTAGTACAGGAAAACCCACCTCCAAATCGTATTTTCATGACAATCCTGTGCCGATTGCACATTTTTGAGCTAGCATATAAGTAACAATTTGACAACCAAATCAAAGTAAATTATTATCCAGGATTTGACAACATCGCGATGGAGAAATTATGATAGTGGTGTAGTGATAGGAACATTTATCTGAAACAAAAGAAATGACTACTTAACAATGATCTATTTTCATCATTAAAATAATGCAAAATTGCATTATTGCGATGAACAGTGTCACAGTAATATTCAGTGTATGTTTTATTCATATACGTATAATTTTGAGCAACCTTTTTTGAAAAGAAGAAAAAATCAGCTTATAAAGCAGTATTCTATACCACAGTATTACCACCCAAAATCCAACTTTGAAGTGATATTTTCGTACAAGTTACATCCTAATATTTCATTTTACAATAAAAAATGAATTATTTGCAATATGCGCTAAAGTATAGTTTTGCCGAAAGCTCCTCATGTCTTTCCTCCGTTAGTGTTAACAAAAGGAAACGCAATCAAACAACGTGATGTAAAATCGAATATTTCGTGATATACATATATAAATAGTATGTCAATGCTCAATATCTTCGTTACTATTAGAGATGCAGAAAAAAGTTGAATATAAAAGTTGTAGGCAGAGCTAAGGGCTACAATCTAAACCTATTTTTAGCTATACAGGATATCCCATAAATTAGTGGCAATATAAACTTATATTTCTATTGATTTTTAGAAGCGCCTCATCTTGGCCATTCTACCAATGTATGGTTTCGGGGGTTTGTACTGATATTGTCTGTACTGCTACTGTTTCGTTGAAAATCATTGTACATTTGACTTCCTGTATCTTGAACGCACTTTAGATAAAATCTGTTTTGTTATACTGAGTGATGGAAACAGTGGTAGACATTCATATTAAATGTTTTTTACGTACATATTTCCTCCAAAGCATACAGGCTGAGTTAAAACGCAAAGATCTAATTTTCTCGAAAAATATAAATTTGATTAAGCACTTCCTATACGTAAACCTAGTATTTTTTTAAATATTCCGTGTTTTCTAAGTGAAAACCATAATAATATTGTAACTATTAGGTAAATATAGGTTGGCCATGCTTTTTTGACAAACCTGTCATCGTAAACTTCAGTAGCAAAGTTCTGCTTGTATTAGTTTCGCTTAGAAATAAAATGAATTTGTTAACACAAGAAATGGTTGATATGATTCTTGCACTAGGGGCAAGTGACAAAAATTCTTTATTGGCAATAAGATTGTATAATCAACGTCACCCAGACAAAAGACAACCGTGTAGGAAAACTCAGCTCATGGAGCGTTTCGAGCGTACAGGAAGTGTGCCATATCGGAATATAGAGAGGGTGAAGATCCCCATGCAAATGTTCGGCGTATTTCACAAGACTTGGACATTAACAAATCATCCGTGCACAGTATACTTCAAAAAACAAAATGCACCCTTACCATATATACAATTGCACCAAGAGCTAAGCGAATACGATTACGGATTTAGGCTGACATTCTGTAGCTGGGTACAAGAAAAAAACCCTTGCCAAGACTTTTTTGAAAATGTGCTGTTCGCCGACGAATCAATTTTCCATAAAAATGGATGTCAACAGGCACAGTTTCCACTATTATGCAGCCCTGCAATGTTATCGCACAGCCAGGAAAGATGGTCTCTAAACGTCTAGGGTGGCATAATTGGCAATTTTGTAATAAGGCCACATTTTTTCAATGGAAAACATTTTACCACATATACCAGAACGTGTGAGGGAGATAATGTGGATTCTTATGATGGAGCTCCTGCACATCACACACAATAAATAATCATGTAAATACTGAATTCCCTCCTAGGTGGATAGGACGAACAGGTCCAGTCAGATGGCCACCCAGGTCTCCCGACTTATTGAAAATGGATTATTTTTTCTGGGATTGCGTTATAGAAGAGGTTTATAAGATTTCACCTACGACAGGAGTTAATATGCAAAACAGGATAAGTTTTTCAGAGCATTAACCACCAAATTTTAAGAAATGTTGCCGAATCATTTAAACGTAGGTTTCAGGTCTGTATTGATGCTGGTGGTGGGCACTTTGAACAATTAATCAAGTAGATAAATAGATTTAGTTAGTTATCATTATCATAATTGTTACAGAGTTATTTTTAATTGTTAAGCTTCTTTAGCAGAGATAAGTATAGTATTTTTTGTTATAGTAGCCGTTGTAAGTGCTTAATTACATTTTTTCAATCACTCAGCGACATATTTTAATCAATAGATTTTTTTGTTTTATTAATAGTATGTCTGACGGATATTTTCCTAATAATTCCAAAATTATGATTTTCACTCTTAAAAAAACATGGAATATCTCAGAAAATAGTAGGTTTGGCTATAGGCAATGCTTAATAAAACTGGAAGAGCAATCCGAGACGCGTTTTTTAGAGTTATAACATACAGGGTGTTTGATTTAAATTTTTCGAGAAAATTACATCTTCCGGTTTTGACTCACCCTGTATGTCTCGAATGAAATATGTACAGAAAAAATATTGAATATGAATGTCTGCCACTGTTTCCATCACTTAGTATAATAAAACAGATTTTATCTGAAGTATTCTTTAAGATACGAGAAGTCAAATGTACAATGATTTTAACGAAAAAGTGGCCATATTTTCCGAAATACCCAGTATAAACCCCCAAAACCATACGTTGACAGAATGGCGAAGAAAAGGCGCTTCTAAAAATGAAGTTTATATTGCCACTAATTTATGGTATAGCTAAAAATAATTTTAGGTTGTTGCTCTTAGCTCTGTCTACAACATTTGTACATAACTTTTTTTCTGCAACTCTAATAGTAACGAAGATATTGAGCTCTGACACACTATTTCGACACCCTGTATAGCCTCAGTAGTGATAAAAAATTCCTACACACGAATTTTTGCGAGATAATCATAGCGTACCTGTGTAGATCATTTTTATTACTTCATAGTATGATTCAAGATTGTCGACGCAGAAGCTATCGCCATTAGGACGGTGGATTTGTGATCGGATTGGCGCCATTTCGCGCTTTCAAAAAGAACAAATTTTTGTTTGATTTATGGAAGAGAACTGATAATATCGGCTTAGCGGTGAACTACTGTTCAAGGGTAGTGGCGAAGCACCTTTCATGTTTGTTCAACGATAGGCACGAACTGATTTCACTAAGGTGTAGGCTCATTGAGGGAAAGGGAACAGAAGATAAGCAAGATTTTCCGCTGGGTTCCGTTACGCATAATTAAACTATAGCGACACGAAGCGACGTGTCACTTTTAACACACGCAAATTACATGCAACGTCTGTCGCAAAGTAAACAGGGCAAAGAAAAAAATGAACAAACATTTTGTTTGGGAAAATCGAATTAATTTTATTCAAAATAGTCTCATCCAGAGTTAATACAGCGATTTGCACGGACCAAAAGGTTTTCGCATGACGATTTTAGCTCATTGACCAGGATGTCCTTTAAACTGGTCGTCGGCTCCTTTTAGATGGCCTCTACCGAACAGAAAATAGCAACATGGTCCCATATCACGAGAATGTGGGGAGTGGTTGATGGTTAAAATGCCATTTTTTGTCAAATAAATCGAACACAAGCGTCGATCGATGAGATGGCGCATTATCGTGCAACAAGCGCCAGCTTCCTTCTTCGCGATATTCTGGCCGAACACGGCGAATATGCGACAGCAAACGCCTCATAACACCAAGAGCACAGCATTGACCGTTTGGCCCGGTGGAACGAATTCTTTGTGAGTAATTCCCTTCGAATCAAAGTGAATCAACATTGTTTGCAGTTTGGCCTTTTCCAGACGGCTTCTTTTCGGATTTTCCTCGGTTGGAAGCTTCCATTCGGCACTTTGACGCTTGGTTTCGGTATCATATTGAAAATACCATGTTTTGTCACCCGTCACATTTTTGTACAGAAAGTTTTTGTCTTTTTAGGCTTCTTTAATGACTTCTCTCGAATGTTGAATTCGAAGCAATTTTTGGTCATCCGTGAGCTTGTGCGGAACAAACCGTGAACACACCTTTCTCACCAAATTCTTTGTCAAAATGCGATGGATTGAATCTTTAGAGATATTTAGTTCCATTTATATGTATCTCAATGAAGATTGTGGAGCATTTTTCATAAATTCACGCACTTTTTCGACAGGTTCTGGCGTAATCACAAATTTTTGCTGGCCGACATGTTCGTCGTCTTCCAGTGACTTACGACCCTCTTTGAACCGCGTAAACAATCATCACCGTACACTTGTATCAACATCTGATGCGTTTCTGTAGATGTTTTACCAAGTTTAACACTGGACTTATAATTAATATTGGCTCTTTGTTCCATGCTCATTTTTCGATCGATGCTAAAAAGGTACTGTCACTTTGAGCGCGATAACTCTGCCTGAAGTGGTACGATTGTCATGAAATTATGACAGGGATCAATGAAATTTGTACCCATTCCAACGCTAGTTTCCGATAACAGATAGCGCTACTTGTATCGGATATCTTTCAAATACCCTGTTTACTTTGCGACAGACGTTGTATGTCGTCGTAATTCCTTTGTGGTTAATGTTTTCAATTTTCATTTTTGCTCTTGGACAATTCAATCAACAACATGTTTGTTCATTTAGCAACTCGGTCGTCAATTTGTTGTTTTCGAGGTTGCTTCACTTTTTTATTAGATAACCAGAGACTAATATATCCAACTACCTAGAAATAGGTAACAGGTGACATAGTAACAGGTCTGCCTAAACTGTGTTACGTGATTACCTCGCAAAAATGTGTGTCTACTTTGAGAAAGTCATTATAGATCCCGAACATTATATCCTTTGGTGCTATGCACATCAGGTTTTAAAAGTGCTCGCCCAATAATGACTCCCTTCAACTGGATATGCAGTGTACTGTTAGTGGAAAGATGTAATCTCATAATCAAGTGAGTCATATGGCATCTGGATCAGTGTTGTATACAAAAACACAATGCCCATCCATGTTTCAGATGGAACGCCAGGGCAAACAGGCATTGGAACAGCAATCTTCAAAAGAGAGAGAAAAACTGACCATCAACAAACGTTGGACGAAGCGCGAAGAAGCGGATTTCTTCAGAGTGGTATCTTCATACGGTGTTATCTACTACCGCAAGAAAAAAGCCTACGATTGGACGAGGTTCAAACAGTTGGCAAAGCTGGAGAAGAAGTCAGATGAAGAACTGACGGAGTACTACAAGAACTTCGTCATTATGTGCAAAAAGCAGACGGGGATGAATGTAGACGAGAGCAGCTACGACAACACGATCGAGCATATTGTTGAAGAAAAGGCCAGAAGGACGTTAGAGAGATTAGAACTTTTGTCTAGAATCAGAGAGGAAGTATTGACCCATCCAAAACTCGACGAGAGGTTAAGAGTATGCTTGGTGTCTGCAGATATGCCAGACTGGTGGATACCTGGAAAGCATGATAAGGATCTACTCTTGGGAGTTGCCAAGTAAGTTTAATCGTGAAATTATGTATTTTTGCTGTTAAGTTACTGCACAAAGCTTTGTATGAAACATCACCTTCGAAAGAAGCTGTGTTATAAGAAAATCGTAACAGAAAAGGTACTTTCCTGAGTAGATGATATTATATAACAATCAGCTATAAAACTCACCTGTCACTGTCAAAAATTGGCGGCTATTTCGGCGGAGCAATTCGAATGTAGATTCCCCCATTACAACGATCAAAGAGGTTCCAGTGCTCAGCAGCAGCCGGTGTTGCCACTTACCCTGCCAGCGGCCGCCGATATTATTTGCAATTAAAAAAAATATACTATTCCGATATGATCTGGTGTATGTTATGTGAACCAATAATAAAAAGGAATAAGTTCGTCCAAAAAGAAGCCATAGATAAATTCGTATTGGTGGAAGAATTTACAATAAATAGAAAAATATTTACTTTTGCCTTGCATTCTTTGATACTGCGATGTTCTCAATCCATTCCATTTTTAATGTAAACACTATTAAAAAAAGCAATCAAATCAAACTTGATACTCCTCAGCTAGAATGCTTCCACATACATGGCAGGTTTTTAATGTGCAAGCGGTCGATAGTTCCGATATTTCAAGTATCTATAGAAGTTAGTTATAAAAATTGTAGGCAGCTATATGAAAATATGCCGCTCTCCACAAGGTGATCCATAATTACATGACAACACATACATTTTTTAAATGAATTTGTTTAGAATGTGCGAAGAATGAAAAAATATTCGTGCAAAATGGTAGAGTTTTACTGATGAACAATTTTTCTTAAATCTCTCATTTAAATGTTTTTGTGCTGTCGTCTTTTCCGGGTCAAAGACACCTAAATTCTTGTGATTGAGTGAATGTTGTATTTGTAAAATTTAATGGATTGATTATATCGCAGCATCGAATAGTACATAGCAAAAGAAAATATTTTTTCCGTGTATTGTAAATCTTCCACCATTGCAAATGTATTTTGAAGCTGTTTCATAAATAAATAGTCATGCATCGCTTCTTTTTGGACAAACATACTCTTTTTTATTAATGATTTACACAAACGACACTAGGTCATATCGAAATATTATCATTTTACGATTGCAAAGAATATATGTGGCCGGTGGCATGATACGTGGCAACACCGGTTGCTGCTGAACACTAAAACCTCTTTCATGGTTGTTCTAGGGGAATTCACATTCGAACTTTCTCCATTGGAATGGCGGCCGTTTTTGACACTGACAGGAGAGTTTCATAGCTGATTATTATCTAAGTTGTGGTAGTATTATCGACTCCGACAAAGAATACAAGAGGAGGACCGTTGAGTGGTGCCCCAGAAACCGGTTGGTGTGTCGGTATCGTCTGAGAAACCGTCCGCGCTGTCAGATCCTTCTCCTAAATTGATAATGACATTGACAGCTTTTCTATACGCATAAACAATTGAGGAGCAGTTTACCTCACAACTTTTTCACACGGAGCAGCTTGAAAGCTGTTTCAAGACTTTCAATAGCATATACCTAGTATTAAGTAATATTTTCAATGAATATATTCCAGATTTCAGCCTAAGAGCATGCATGCACAACGTTTAAAAATATCGCTATTTCCTGTCCGCATTTCTGTGCCTTGCATTTTCTTGCTGGGTAGATTTTTTTCGCCCTGTATCTCAGTTGGTAAGGGTTTAGGTAGCATTCAAAGATTTTGTTATTTTTCAATGTTCTTGTTGCCTCAAAGATAGATAGTTTTAATATCTTTATGTCTTTGAATGATAAGCTGGATCGCACCTGAATTTTTTACTATTACAGACATGGCTTGGGCCGAACGGATTATTATCTCTTGAACGACCCAGATCTGTCATTCCACGAAGTACTTAGGAAAAAAGTTCGTTCTAATTCTCTGGACAGCAAGGAGGCTATAAAATTGGAAAGTCACGAGGACATTCTCAAATTTGACAAAGATGAAATCCTTGTAAAACTAGAGAAAGGCGAGGGGACTTTAAAGATAGAAAAGGTTGCTGTGAAAAAAGAAACTCTGGAAGAGAAGAAATCCGGGGACGAAGATAAAGTGAATCTCACCTTAGTGAAGGGTGACAAATGCGAAAGTAAGTAAACATTACAACATTTATGTAACATTCATGCACAGTCAAGGGCGATTCGGAATACAAAATTTTGCAATAAGTGAGGCGAATGATTTTTTTGATATCGTTAGAATACTGATTTGTAATAATAAATCCAAATTAACGGTTTTGTTAATTATTTCGTTAACTATCTTACGTAAAAAAGTGATAAAGCAATATTTGTATTCTTGACCGTTCGTTAAAATTACATAGAATCATAATGATGCAGAATTTAATTCTATACAAAGATTTTACCAATTTTTCACGTAAGTTTATGAGATAATTGACTAAACCCGTATATCAAAATGATTTTTTGCTTTATCCTTGGAAATTAGTATTCTAGTAGATATGCGTAAAAAATCTTCTAGTCGTAAGAACTTAAGTTTTGCACATCAGTAGGTTTGGTTGCCCTGACACAAAAGTCAGTCAAAAAGGAGGAACGTAGGAAGGGGAGAGCAAACAGGAGGAAATGCTTCGGCTAAGGCAATGTTAGATAGTGCACATGTGACCCTGCTACTAGAACTGGCCCTTTCTATCTTCTTCATATTTCTGATAGAGGCTAGTAGCTCTAATTTCGTTCGTCTCCTAGCTATACTGGACTGATGATTTTTAAGAATTCAATAGCGTCGCACTTGGTTGGTTTGGATGCTAGCATTCATCACTTTTGGCATGGATTTTTGACTAGGTTACTGGAAAGCTAAATTGATAAAAAAAATAATAATTTTGTACTAGCTGTAGCAAAAGCTTAGCTTGAAATGAGAGTCTCATTTAAGACCATAGCATGGGGCGATAGTTATTTTGCGTAATGTTTTGTCCTGCATAGTTCTATTGTGAATATTTTTTTAATACGCCATTATTGACGGCAATGTCTTACTGAAAAGCATATTTTCTCTGCTTAGGTAAATAATAAAAAAACATAAGTAAATGATGAATGTTATTTAAAATTCTACACTGCTAACTTCACTATTTTAGTTTGACAACTAAACGTTTTGAAATATCTCAATACGTACGAGTTAGCTGACTAATATTAGGTATCACTTGTTATGTAACCGTCTTTCTTGAATACCTCTACAATTATGGTAAAACTTAAAAAATTAATTCATTGCTAGCAAAATGAACACACGCCTCACCAACGTTAACACATTACTCAAACTTCCAAAATCAGATAATAATTCCATTCATCAATTTGAGCTTGACAGCTGGTAACTATATATTTTAGAATATTTGTGAGATGAGTAGGAAACGTCATGACCGTTAATTTACATTTTGCTTAGGATAAATATAACGCTAATCAACATGAACAGATCAATCCAAATATATTATTAAGTGTTAGTAGTGACAACAATATATTCGTACCTCGCTTGAAAAAGCCATTGTTGAACTCGCATTTTATGTCTCGACTATTGATGTTCCAACCATGTACTATGGTTATTTAACTCTCCTAATGTGCTTTCGTATGACATTTTCATTGTTATGTTCTAAAACCTTGGTTTTCCTGTTTTCGGAGTTCCACTTGAATGACTATTTAAGATTCTTTTTTTTCAGCCAAAGAGCAGCTAGACGAAACAGTCGGTATCTCTGAACAAAAAGATGAGGAAGATAAAGAACCTGTAAAGGAGGGCGACGAAGACAAAGAATCAATGAAAAAAGAGTCAGACACCAAATCCGAATCAGAGAAATTCGAGTCTGACACTGAATCGAAGAAGTCTGAAGTTGAAGATCTATGCAAGGTAGTTATGACAAAGATATATCAAGGGAGTAGAGTTGTGTCGTTCCGTACGGCTTCTGTGTAAAAATCCTATTCAAAAATTCAAAAAACGACAAAATGTCATGTTGCAAACAGTTCATTCCACGTTTTCTCGCTATGATCGCTGTGCGCATCCATCTATGGCGGAATGACTCAACTACACGCGTTGTTAGTTGCAGAAGACAAGTACATGTTTTGTGAAGCCAAGTTGTCTATAGTGTTTATCTCTGAGATGTGAAAGAAAGTTAGTTGAGTAGCAAGATCCCATCTGGATGGTTATGTGTATTGGTCTGCATGTGTATAAAATCAGTGATATTTGCTATTTGAGAAAATTATTACTGAACATGCTGCTGCCAATGATTTATATGTATAAGCTGTGCCCGACGGGTTGATTATATGTTGTCCTTTCTGAAGACAGGTTATGTTCAAAGTTTTAAATTACGATTTTTCCCTCTTTTTTTTGCGTTTTCAAAAACTTCGAAGAGCATTACAGGTAATCGCCACCGCGCCCGCGTTATGTGCAATTAAGCCACATCACAAAAAAAAATAGAAATGATGCATTACACTTCAAACATTTTCGCATTTTCTAGGCACTAATTTGTATTTTCTATTGACATCGCAAAATAAATTTCTATAAAACTTAAATGACTGCAAATAAAAAATAATGTAATAACCGTTTCATTTCACCAATCAGGGATTTTCTTATCTCTCTCATTTTTGAAATCCAGCAAATTTGCATATTCAATTTACAAAATGAATAACAAAAAGTGGATGCGCAACTAATTTCTAGCTTTGAATCTCAAGTACGTGTATTTGAGACAAGAAAAAAATAGAATTATCAGCACATGCTATTAGCACACAAATCCTCACTATGCACCTATGCAATGCCGTTTCCTTCCAGCTATAGTATACAATTTATAGCTTAATCCTCCAATAATGCCATCTCTCAAGCAGATGTTTCATCACACCAGAGCCAAACATTGATAACTGTAGCATCATGACGTTTAGGCACAACGTACAACTACAAAACGAGTTCACAAGTGTCCATCAGCTACTGCTAAGTTAACATTGTATATAGAAAAACCTACGTTATGTAAAAAAACTACATAATGTCACTTTTCAAGATACGTAATACACGTGCCGGTCCGACCCGTTCCTATTGAACAAATCCTGTGGTGGATCCGATCGGACTGAATCCGATCTCTTAGTTAATTCCATCAGATGTGCGAATCATGCGATTCGGCATGTTCCTGGATACTTTGAGTTTCGCAACGGTGGCAGAAGAAATAAAAGTAGTGTATAAAATAAACATGTCGCTATCTTACGATTTATATAAACAATAAAGTCATCATCGTTTAGTTACTGTATATACATGCTATTTTGTAAACTATCAATCATCGGTATTATGAAACACAAGAGTTGATGTTGAAAACCTTTTCATCATCAGCATCAACACTCTAAATAAGAAATGGGACACCAGCAACCAACCGAGATTTCGTAAAACGATAGGCTCTTAATACGGCATAGGAAAATGGGTATCTGGCAACAGTGCGTACCGGTTCATATTGGTCCGGACTCAGTCGAGACATCGTGTGGATTGTGACTCGATTGGAACGAAATTAACGAATCTGTCGGAACTGTTCCGACAAAGGAACGCATCTAGGAGAACTGAAACATTTAATGGATCTGGACCGCCCAACACTACAAGAGAGAATACACAAAATGACTTATTAAACACTTGTTATTGGCGAGAGATGTATACAGCGTTTTTTTTTGTTCAAATAAACTTAAGACCTAAATTTAATTATGGTATAGATATTTTACATCCATTTGCAGTCTGTCAAAAATATTTTTCAAGCTTCGTGTTTGGAAATTAATATTTTAACAAACGAGATCGTTAAAATGTGTGCCAAGTCAAATACTGTTTGTAATAGTGTGCAACGTATTTCGGAAAAAATAATCCAGCTTATCATAAATATAGCATATTCTAAATATTTTTATTCCAATTTGGCGACACTGCACATACGCGTCCACGGCCTTCTGCTCTCTGTTTGGCTATTTGCTCATGGCTTGCTCTGTTTGTTGTAAAATAGACAGTCATTTACGAATTTACTAGTTATGGCGTAAAATACAACAACTACGAAACTGACTTTTTTGAGTTTTTGTAGATATAATATAAATATGAATATTTTCATAATTAATCATGTGGCAAGATTTTTTCAACTGGAATGGCGGTCGTGTGAGGCCCCGTATGAGTACTTTTACAGAGTACAAATTTACTGTTATAAAAGGGCGGACATTGTGATGCTTTTGTGAATGGAATGCTTCGTATTTTAGCACATATCTGAAGATATCTAAAAGATATCGAGTCTACTTAATTCTTGAAATTTTTGTTTCATGACAACAGACGAAGGTGGAGAAGTCGAAATCCCCGCCACCGAAAACGCCATCTACAGACCCTGAAACAGACCTGTGTTCAAAGCAGGCCGCCGAGCTGAAGGCGATGTTTCCAGACTTAGAGGTGATCCAGCCGCTTTCACGGCTCTCCCAGGTAGACACGTTCGTCCTAAGGGATAAACAAGCCAGTGGAGCATTGGACTTTAGCGAAACCACCGTGGCTCAATTGTTCAACAACGCTGTCAAGTGGCCTAAAGAGTATGCTATCCAGGTGAGTTATTGTCGTAATTGTCATCGAATCTGGTGATAGATGGTACTGTGCGATTGAATTATTAAAAAACCATTGCTACATATTTAAAAAAAAATATACAAACGGAATTAAGAATTAATTAATCATTAAAACTTTTCTACACTACATCTTGGTGGAACTTCCACATGTTCAACACGTGCTCCGTAGGCTGACAGTGACGTTTGACGTTGACATTATTGAGATATTTATTGTAACGAAAATTATTTCGTTTCCTGTGTTACCAACAATGTGTGAAGTATTTAAGAGCAGCTTCTATTAACTTCCAAGATGTTAATAATAAAACACGAGCTATTGTGTTAGTAAGCTTTCAATGAAACATCAAAATTAAGGAAAAAATTACATCATTCATGGAAACAAAAGACAGGCATATTGCTACTAAGGTGACCTATTTAACGTAAAAACCAATTATAATCAGAACAGTATAAATAAATTCAACAACATCTATTGTCACCAATTGAGATTACTGGACTTAAAACTTGAAATGTAATAAAGAACAAACAATATTAACAAATACTATCACTACTTAACACGGTAACTGTTCATGAATCATATGTGATTCGTTAGACATGTTTGTCTACACGCCCTTGAATCATATGTGATGCTTTGTACTTGCTTTGTCTTACGATGTTAAAAATTGGACGTGATATTTAAGCATCTGATTATGGCATGGACGTATTAACCTCTTAACGGCTCATGTGCCTAAACTGGAACACTGATTTCAAAAATTCAAAATGAAAAAATCTTAGTCAAAATGATTCAACTTTCACCAATAGTCCACTGTTCCTTATGTGTACCAATGAATATTGTGTAATAAAGGTGACGTCTTACGCCATCTATGAACCCGACGCCGAGATATTGGCAGAATGTCACCATTTGTTGTTGTTGGTTAGGTGCATCGTTTTCTGAAAGGATTTTCTTGTGTTTTTTGATTATTTTATAGCGTAAAATAAATACAGGTGAGTCAGTAGATTATTGTAGTATAGTTTTAAAATAAATTGAACACAAAAACTCTTATTAGAAGAGCCGATAACGTAAATATTTTCATAGTTCCAGATCAGGAACAATGGTCATTTAGTATATAAATATGGAACACTGGGCCAGTTAGTCCTTCACAGTGCTTTATTATTTTGTTTCAGTAAACTATGGCGTCTTTACCAAGCGATAATGAAGATGAGAATCTGAGCGATTCTGACGATGATTATGTGCCGTCCAAGCCAGGCTCAGATAACTCCACAAGTAGTGACAGTGAAGACGATTCAGAAGATGACCAACCACTGAGCAATTTTTTTGCAAAGGGGACACCAAAATATCAGTGGAATAAAGTTAGTGTTTCTTTGGCGCCATATACGTCACAAAACCTAGACGACGAGCCTGAAATAGGAAGACCCATACATTATTTTCAGTTATTTTTCTCAGATGAGCTATTAGATCAAATTGTAGAACAAACTAATTTATACGCTTGCCAAGTTGACCCGAATAGACCACTCAACCTTGCTCGATCTGAATTAGAAGTCTTCTTAGGAACTGTTGTTTATATGTCGATTCCTGGTTTACCGAGACATAGACTTTATTGGAGTTCTGCCACCAGAGTTTCACAGGCAGCCGACTCCATGTCCAGAAAGCGGTGGGAACAAATAAAGAAAAACCTTCATTTCAATAATAATGAGAACCTACCAAAAGATCGAAATGATGTCAATAGAGACAAGCTGTTCAAACTTAGACCCTTCCTGGATAATTTACAGCAAAACTTCGCAAATCAAGTAAAACCTGAAAAACTCTGCGTGGATGAACAAACAGTTCCATTCAAAGGACGCTCTTCCCTAAAGCAATATAATATAATCCCAAAAACCCAATAAATAAAATTTTTATTGCATGCGACAAAGATGGCCTTATCCACAATTTTGAGGTTTACACCGGAAAAATACTACCAGTACCTGGGAAAGACGACATAGGGGCAAGTGGAAACATAGTCCTACGACTAGCAGCAGTTATTCCCAAGCACAAAAATCATTTTTTGTTTTTTGATAATTGGTTTACTTCTCTGAAGCTTCTAACTACAGTATACAAAGATGGAATCTACAGTTTGGGAACTGTAAGGCAAGATAGAATTCATGGCCTTACGTTTTCAAGCGATAATATTATGGAAAAAAAAGGCCGAGGCACTTACGAGGAGTAAGAAGCTACCATAGAAGATGTAAAAATATTTGCGCTTAAATGGTTTGATAATAAAAGTGTCTGTCTGGCGAGCACTTTTTACCGGTAAGAGAATATAATCTTTTTATGGGTGGTGTAGATTTGCTTGCTAGATGGGCTTATATCCTATTATAGGATAACACTAAGAAGTCGAAAATGGTACTTGAAAATATTTTTTCACTTCATTGACTTGTTATACTTACTGCCTGGATTCGCTACAAAGCTGATATGCAGATAGCAGGGTTGGAGAAAAAAGATATATTAGATTCGCTTGATTTTCGCGCTGAAGTTGCTGAGGGATTATGCCTTTTGAGGACGAGTGAAAATACACGAAAACGAGGAAGACCAAGTAGAAGTATTGAAAGAAATTTTGAAGAAAAAAAGAAAAGGAGCCAAACAAAGCCCATACCGCAGTTTGACGTGCGAACTGACCAAATAGGTCACTTCCCTTGTGAAAAAGAACAAAGTCAGAGGCGCAAAAAGCCAGGTTTTGTCGGACTGAAAACATTTTTTCCTGCATCAAATGTAATGCATACTTATGTATAAATAAGAAAAGGAACTGTTTTGGTGAATTTCATATTCAAGATGATTGACCTTTGTTCCAAAACCGGAACGTTGACTTGTTTTTTTTGCTAAAGAAAAAATAAAGTATTTTTCCAATAAAATGTGTTTTTTATACCTATTCTAATATCTTTTTTGAAGAAAATCTTTTTTTCTCAAGCATTATTTAAATGTGGACCTTAAGAGGTTAAGAAGATATTGAACTTTTTTTTCCAGGATCATATATGATTCGAAAACGTATTTTTTATGTTCGTAAAAATGATTCCAAAAAAGACTTTTATTTATTAAAAACGAATTTATTAAAGGTTTTAGAAAACAAAGGAACATAATTCTGAAAATACAACATAAAAATGGTTAGTCTTCTGGTTTTTATTTTTGTGCGTTCCAGCAAAAAAAAACAAGATAGGCAAAATGGCTTACTACATATGGTACAATAAGTATCTACTGGGTTCCATTTTCGCGTTGTTTTTTCTGTAGCATTCATGGCATCTTTTTCTTATAATTTTACCGTCGTCGTTTCTTGGTATTTTTGACATGAAGTGGTCAATAGAAGTGGATGGCTCAATGTGGGTTGGTGTTTTAGCTACTTCAAGAAGTTCTTCAATTACTTCTTCTGTAAAAAGCAATAGAGCCTTTTTTTCGTAGATATTTCGTTGTATAATAACCAACTATTAATTATAACGGTGCCAAATATTAACTCAATTGCCACCTTTTTGCACCAAATCACGAATTTACGAACTGGTGAATAGTAGCTACTTAGTTGATCCGATACATCAATTTCCTGCTTTCCTGAGTTGTAATCTAAAATGGATTTCGATTTGGTTAAAGCAGCCCCTGCCTTAGTTTTTCTCCTTGTATCTGCAATATCATTTCCATGGCAAGTTGACAACATGCAAACATCACGCTTATCGTGCCACTTCAAAATTGTGATGTTGTCTCGTTGTCAAGCGATTATGTCCCCTTTTTTAAATTGGTCTTAACAACTTCTTTTAGAACTCCCTTTCGATTTTTCCGTAGACTCCCACAAAGATCTGTGGAACGATCTAGCAAATATTTAGCTAAAGGAATACTGGTGTAAAAATTATCAGTTATGATCAGCCGTCCTTCATTCAATAAGCCTTCAGCTGAATTTACTTCTACAGATCCAGGCTCATCTAACATGAGGAAGTCCAAGATATATACCAACCTCGACCGATCCAACGATTGACACGACAGGTTTCCAAATAGTAACGCAACCGAAGATCATGCTGTGGAGGTGCGCCATCATGTTAGTAGTACGTCTCCAAGCGAGTTTGCAGGTTGACATCCTCCTAAAGTTGCGGAAAATGTTCCATCAAAAAATTCAAGTATTCCGTACCTGAAAATCTATTCTCTAAAAAGATGGGCCCAATAAGTTGCCTGCCAATAATACCTCGCCAAACATTTAATCTCATTTTGTCCTGGATATTTATTTGTCTAAACAATATTTAGGGTTTCTCCGTTGCATATAGTGCATGTTATATGTTTATGACACCTATGCTGTACTGTCACTCATTTTATTTAGGATTATATTGCTAAACTCCATTCGACATGCAAAATCATGTGAGCGAAGGCTTTGATGTAAGCATAGGTGATATGGATGGTATCTATCCTTGTTAATAATTATTTGGAAATAACTTCTGTTACGTCAGTCATGCTTCAATTTCCGTGTACTTAAATGGGGATTTTCTCGAAATTTTAATGTAACCTCCAACTGGTTCACCTCGTTGGTGACTTTGGATTATTTACAACTTTTTTACTATGGTTCTCTATGGCACGTTTTCTCAATAATGTTTCTCTCATCTCTGTGAAGGACGTGGGCTTGCACGCACAAAAAGAATAGTTATTTGTCTGTCAACATCGTCAACATAAAACATTTTTGGTATATTGATCGTCTTTCTCAATTGTTTTTTTGTGCTAAATGATACTGGACATACAAATCGAAAAAACTCGAAGTGAAAACCAAATGTTCAGGAAGTAATATATCTGCATATGCGGTGGCCAGTTGAGCAACATTTAACTATGTGAAAGACTGGGTTAAAAATGTGTTGCTTCCGGCAAAATGTATCCTTAACTCTGAACGAATATATATATATATATATATATATATATATATATATATATATATATATATATATATATATTTAGCGGAGCTGTCAAAGTACATCCCATATTTATCCTGTCTTGGATGTCGGAAGTTAGGGTACCGTTGCTTATAATGCGAGACGTCAGGAAATCATTTCTGTGCGCTCCACCCAAATTGAACACCATATTCATCATTTCTTCCTTGGAGAGTTCTTTTTTAACCACGTTTTTAGTCTAATATTGGCTAATATTCACAATAATAACCCTCATGTTCCTTATGTCAAAAAAAGCTTACAAAAAATGTAATCCGAAAATGCTTAAACATACAGGGCAAATATGCAATAAAACTTGCGGCATTCCATTGAAAAAATTACAACTTTGATATGTTGGTCAAAATTGGGACACCCTGTATAATTTCAATAATATGTACGTTAGACATGTGCGCCAAACATGTGTATCTCACAAGTGATTTTCTTCAAAAAGCAAGCAAGAGCAATCCTCCGTACTCGCATGGATAAGCCACCCTGTATAAACAGGTTATTTGGTCTCAAAGGCAAATAACAATTACTGACGGTATAGCCATCTGTTACAACAAAAACTTTTAGGCAGAATTCAACAACAAAAAAATAGAAATTCTCGTCAATTACTTGTTGCTTGAATGATATATCTACCTCTAAAGTATATCCACTTTAACTCTTGATATCCCACCCCTCAAAAGTTATGCGAACGAGTAGTAAAGATGATGTGCAATTGTGTTTCTCTTATCAAGATTGTCTTCAACATACAGTGTACAAAAATGAGCTAATTAGCAACGCTTCCGATATATTGGACCAATACATTTTGGCGTCAAAAGAAGGTCGTAATTTATACGTACTGTTACGTATTGTTTATTGTATCATTATTTGAAACTAATAATGATAATAATATTTATTCCAAATCTAGAATCACAAATACATTTGTAGAAATGACATAGATGTGGAACTAACGTCATACTCAATCAAACACTAAAACGAAGCATTCATGTACTGAGAAATATTGTATGGTTCCAACTGAACTAAAACCAGGTGTTTTTTAAGGTTCCTGTACCTTCCATCGCTTTCAAATGATTAGGTAGTTTATTATACAACTTTGCGCACATATAAAAGGAGTTGATTTCAGTTATGTGCCTATGCAGAGGTAGCAAAACATTCAGAGCTCTTGTACCGTAAGTGTGATCATTTTGCGAGGGAAAATTGTTTCTATTTTTCACTGTGAACATAACACAATCAAAAATGTAAAGTGTATATAGTCATCAAGCCCATACACTTAAATACGCCCCTACATGTTTTATTAAATTTCATATGTATCAATGCTCTTATGGTCCTTTTTTTACTAACAAATTTTTTTGTAGTTCTATGCTGCCTCCAAACAGTATTATTCCATAACGTAGAATCGATTCAAAATTTGAACAATATACAATTTTTAAAGATTCTGAATTTATATAACTAGATAGCACTCCTATTCCATGACTGATGATCTGAAAGTGTGATATTTTATGGTATATCAATCTGTGATTGCTTTGTTCTAAATATTGTTAAATCAGTTTTGTCATTAATACAAGTTTATTCATTGCAAACCATTTCCTCACTGATTCAAACACCTGCTAACCATTATGTCCCAGTCCAGTGGTATTTCTGTCGCTAATAAGTATGCTGGTATCATCAGCATAATTAATTATTGTAAGGTCATAATCTCTTAGATCATTGATGTATATGACAAATAATATGGGACCTAAAACACGGCCCTGTGGTATACTTATCTCATTACGAATGAAATTAACTTGATGATATCTTTTTTTATCGCTACACGTTGTTTCATGTTTGTAAGATAGGATTTTACCCAGGACGATGTATTAGCCCTCATTCCATATCTACCCGATTTGTCAAATAGGATGCTATGATTTAAGCAGTCATACCCTTTAGAAAGGTCAAGAAATAACCCCATTGCTAAATGTTTATCTTCCATGTAGTTTAAAATGTTCTGTGTGAATTGGCGAAGAGCTGTAATTGAAGATCTACCTTGAATATAGCCATGCTGCCTGTTGCTAAACAATTTATTTTTATCCATAAAAGCAGTTATTTGTATACAGGCAGCATATTCAAATATTTGGAAAAGCTATTCAGAAGACTGAAGGGCCTATAACTATCAATGATGAATGGATCACCCTTTTTAGCAACGATTTTATTTCTGACACTTTCAATTGTCCAGGAAAAATTCCAAATTTTAGAGAATTATTAATAATGTCACGTAAAATATTTTTAACTCGCAATGTTTGTTGGTATTTCGTCACCACCAGAACTGTACTTATTTTTTAGTTTGTTTGATATTATCACAAGATCATCAGCTTCAATTGATTGAAGGCTAAGCGTTTTAGTATTTAGTATTTAGTATATTTAGTATAAGGGTGTTCAGGAATTTTGCATTCATCAATACTTTTAACATTGCCTCTGATTTCATTACGTAAAGCCCACATAGCTTTTGATTTGTTGTCTGATTTGTAATTTTTATTTCCATATCTTTTTTCCTTTGTTCAATTAATATATTATCAAATTCCTTTTTAGTGTTGTCATAGTCTTTTTTTAAATGCTTTTTGTGTCTGTATAAAATCAGTAACTTGTCTAACCTGTTTTTGCAATCTTATCCTGTTTTGTTTTTTACGTAGTTGGTCTGTGTATGTGAATTTTTTAGGGAAGCACATGTTGAAAATATTGATGAATTTCGTTATAAATAATTTCCACTGTTTATTGTCGTCTTGCTTAGGAACATCTAGGACATCTTGCCAATCCTTTTGTTTCAACACATCTACAAATGGATCTTTTGCATTTTCTGTAAAAAATCTTCTGTAAGTTATAGCATTTGCAGCGGGCTCACACGGTATTAAGATTTTTTGGCCAGAATGAGTTTTTATTATAACACGAATATATTTCCTAAGTAAAAATATCATCTATACCAGATTGACATTCAATAGTATAGCTATTTACTTTGGGTTTTAAGAAAAAAGAGCATATAGGGAGTAGAGTTCATTTTTAAGGTTGTTTTCATTAACCATTTCAACATTAAAATCACCTGCTATTATAAGTGATTTAATCTGGTCAAGATGTGTTAGAAATTTCAAGAAAAATTTACTTTGGTCACCACTTTAGTCACCATTTGGAGGTCTATATATAGCACAACATACAACTGACCTGTTACCAATTTTACATTCCATTACTGCGAACTCAAATACACCAATCACTGATAACTTTTTCCTTGCTTAGGACACTGTATTCTGTCAAGCATACACTACTGCAGCACCATGATGACCTTCTTCCCTGCAGAAGCTAGCCGCCAACTTAAAGTCCTGTATACCAGTTTGCTCTATTTGTTCGTTTGATTTCCAGTGCTCAGTAATTCACAGTACACTACAGTTAGGATTCGCTTGTAGAACAGCATTTACTTTATCCGCACAGTTTTCCAATTCCAACGTTTTGATGAATCACACTGTAATATTCATCTCTGTTCTTTGAAGTTTGAGGATGTGTAATGGTGTTTGATTTTAGGTACACTTTATTTTGTCCAAGTTTTTTGTTCATATTTCTAAACCCATCTATTTCATTTGCTACACCTTCATTGCTTGTTCTAATATTATTGTCTAAAAATCGAAACGAAATCCGATAACTTCGATCATCCTGTATATAGTGTCGCATCCTAAGATGTGAAGGCATTCATCGTTGTGTCACGTGAGCTCAGGTACTATCATGCAAAGTGAGTTGCTTGAGAAACATGTTAAATCCGACTTAAGCATAATAGTTTATACAGGGTGACTTTGAAGTGAGTCATTAATTTCAGATAATGGTTGTAGAAGGAAGATAAACCATAATATGTGTGTAAAAATAAAAAAAAAATTTACCTTGTTTTATAAAGTATCCTCCCGACAAGTATTTCAGTGCGGACCTTATTTGATCGTGAGGTCTTGGAGCACCGGCATGCCGTCCATATGTGAGGTCTTAAGTCAAATGATTCACGAACCCGTTGTACTACATTAACAAAGGCACGAGGGATTGGTTGCACTCGATTGGGAAACCGATCCGCATAAACATGTGCCATTTTTTATTTCGTTTGAGCCACGCAACAGATACCACTATCCACTACCGACTGACACTGACTGTATACAACTGACTGAAATAATTGTAAAAACATCGTTCCAAATTCTTTCGCTTTTTTGTTTCCGATGCGATGAACCGATAAGGCGAATTATATCCGTTGTCGCCAAACACGAGCACATAATATTATTATTGAGACAGGGCGGTACTCAAACTTCCACAGGGCTATAACTTGTTACTTTAATTTTACCAGAAAAATGGTAAAGGAAAAAAACATTTCTTTTGATCAGATCTACTCACTGTTAAAATAAATGACTCAACTTCGAAGTCACCCTGTATATTCATAAACATCATAGTGCCACATCACATAATATTGCCTCCTCGTGTGCTGTCATATGACAGGAGCAGGAACCTTTGACATCCTGTCACTATACCTTTTGAGCCTTGACCTGCCTAGTGTATGATCTACCGATTTAACTTGTGTGACAACATGGGAAGCCTCGGTAGTTCGGTGGTTAGCGCGTTGTGCTAGCAATCCGGAGCTCGCGGGTTCGAATCTCCGCCTCGGAAGTTAATTCCTTGCCATGAATGTTGTCTGAGTCACGCAAGTGGTGCAATATTAACAGGTGCATCTAATCGCTGGATCTATCAATTACTTACCAGTAAATGGCTTGTTGAGTAGTACAGTGTTGGTACTGCTGGGTCGGCAAAAAGGATCAAAGGTGGCCTACTTGCCAGGCTTCACCTCCCCACCACTACTACTGTGTGAAAGCATGAAATAAAATCCAAACACTCTCCCTGAGTGCAGAGGTCATGATGTTTTACATCGTTGTTGGGAAGAAAAAAACAAGAAAATTCAATTCTGTGTTTCTACCTTAAGGTTATGTCGGCTATCGACTGAAATAAAAAACATCTTATGAATTTTAAACACGTCATGGAGCTGTAATAATTAAGTATGACATTTGCGGTTTTTGCACTACATGGATTCAAATTCAACCGCTTTGTCTCCACGAACGGACGTTTATTCAAATTTCGCGATCGGGGTGAACCGATGTGATTTTTGTAATTTTATTTATTTGTTCTAATGCTTAGTGGTTGTATCCATTAGCACAAGCGTAATCTGACGTGTGATGTTTGGATTGCAGGTGCGGCTGCAGCACATCATCTATGCGGTGGAGACGAAAGAATGGCCGGCATCGAAGAGTTTTTCAGCGTACGCGACCGGCATCGGGAGTGAGTTCGACGTGCCCATCCATGAGCTGCCGAACGAGCCTCCCAAGCGAGAGCGTGACACCTCTACGCCAATGTCCTCCGTCGGGGAACCGGAAATTTCCATTAGCGTGGCGGGTGGGGCAAGTAAGAAGCGGAAACGACATATTGCCATCGACGTTGAGACGGAGCGCGCCAAATTGCACGCGCTGCTCAACAGCTCACACGCGGCTGCCTCTACTCCGCCCATCTCAAAAGTAAGTTATTCTTCGGTAGGTTTTTTTTTCAATTAGGACGTTTCCTATAGTCTAAAATATTGCTTATAATAGTGTAACTGGTATCTTTCACAAATCAGTAAGTATTATTCCGATAACTTGCAATTTAACGATGTTATGACATTTTCGGTGTGGGTGCTATAGCCGACCGTCCTCGAGCGTCGAGGTGGCTCGTCACGTCTCATTACGCCTCTGAGCCTTGGCCCTGAGATCGTGGCGGCCCTTCCATATCGCGTTCATCCTTACCGCTCATGCTGACCAGGAAGTTTTTTATACTCTAAAATACTGTATCTACTGCTTGCATGTGTTAGAATAACTAATATCTTTCACAAAACTAAGTGGATTATCCGATTACTTTAAATTTAAGGAAGTTATAACATTTTCTGTGTTGGGTCATGACATGACATTATATAAATTCGGCTCCAGGCCACGGCATTGATGCTTCCGGACGATGCAATGCCCATTGCATATCGCATTCATCCTTAGCGCACGACGGTCGATTTTAAGCATGCTCAGAAAAAGCATGCTTATTTCTAGTAACGTATGTATACACATGCTACTACGGGAGATAATTTCTGTTATTGGTGCCGCAAACCCGGTCAGTGAAACAAACATCTCTCCAAAGAAACGTGGAGAAAAAGTATCTCAGCCCTTAACAGTCGGCATGTCCGTAATACCTCTGAAGCAGACCGATTAATGCTCAGAAGTCGATATCGACAGCGAGAAATTCAAGTAGGTCATCCAGTTGTGGTCCCAGGAAGAGGGAAGAGCTTTAAAGGCAGCAAATACATTTGGGGGGATGTTTTGGAGTTGAGGCGAATCCACAGAATCTTCCGGCCTGATTCCGGATAAACGTCTCTGGAGCAGGAAAGACTGCTGTGGACTTGAGCCACAACTCCCCTGTTCCTCCTCAGATTCGAGTGCACCTCGTAATTTGGGAAGCTAATATGATAATCGATGCAGCAACGGAAATGTTGGTCTCCGCTAAGAAAAGCATGATGGGACGATTAGACTGCAGATAGTAGTGAACAGCATCAATGTTGCTGTTAATACCGCAGATTGTTCGTGAAACAGTTTTTATCATCGATGTTGTTCCTACGAGTCCACCCGGAAATTCCGAGAAAGAGTGATTTTACGTCCGGAATTTTTAGTACTCGAGGGATTCTTGATCATTAATTTTTGTGTGGTGAAAAGAAATGGAAGATAAACCGACTGCGTAGCTTAGGTGGTCTCGGTCGACTGGTCCTTGTCTACCACCTTTTTTCTTGTTAATGATGTTAATAGACCTAAAGTGGCCACCCGCCGCAATCGGTACGGAGGTATTCATAAACACTTGTATATGTATATAGAGTACAACTTCCGGAACAAGCATTTACCACTGCCCGCCTAGTAGGGGGGGGGGGATTATTCATGCACAGGCTCATCCATATTATTAAACCAGTTCTCAGAACCCTGGTTGAAAAGTACTCATCAGCCCCACAGGTATTAGGCCTCGCGTGGTGGCTCAAGCATATAAAAAAGATTATCAGATACATTATGAAAATTGAAACTGAAATATTTTGAAGCCAATTGACCTTTGAAATCAACAGGATGGTATAGTGTTGCTTATGGCATGATCTACCACTGTTTGAATATGGATACCTTTGCTACGAGTACTAAATTAGCAGCTCATATGCTCGAAGCCGCCGCACTATTATACTTGAGATCTGTAAAATCTTGAAATTTCCGTTGAATTGTCTTTTAACTGTTATATATTTTTAGAAAGCTAAAAAGACGCTGATTTTTTTGAGTGCTTATGCAGGAAAACTTCGATAGTATTTTTTTAGAGTAACTTGCTTGAAGTTGAGAATACCAGATAAATATACCAAAAGTTCCACATTTATCTACCTGCTGTTTCGACCTATCTGTAATTTGTTATCAGGGGATATACTTACTGGCCAGAATATCCAAAATTACCAGATCTAGAGACTCGACTAAGAAGAAAAATATGAATGAGCACATAAAAGTCCAAATTTTTAGGGTCTGTTGATATTTAGATAGTAAAAGGTGTATCAAAATTCACGCAGAGTTTGAATTGAATATAAGGTCCAGTTTTTGTTAAGATAGTTATTTTTTATTGTATTGTAGTGTAATATGAAGAATTAGCACATCAGGTAAATTTGCTCTACAGCTTTGCATGCGCATATGCATTCTTTTATCGATATTCCGCAACACGCTTTTGCATTAATGTGGCTGATTTTTTGGATGTCACATTGGATTTTCTTCTTCAAATCATGAGTGTATGTGGCACTTCTTTCTGCCTAAATTGGATGTGGATAATGGTTCCAAGAATACGGAGCTATTTGCCATAGATCTCGTGAAGCAATTCAATTACTGCATGAGACACTACCTGGTTGTGCACTCGATCGTTTCTGTGATCAGAAATGACCCATAGACCTATATCTGCCTAAATTGGGTGATGTGTATAACGTGACGTTTCAACACGATACCGTACCCTGCCATACAGCCAATGAAACATGTCAGTTGCTGTGTGAGACGTTCGCTGGATGTGTACTCTCTCGTTTCGATGATAAGAGTTGTCACCTTAGATCGTGTAATTTAACACCATTGGGCTTCCTTTTATCGGTGTGTT
>CAVLJG010000004.1:70868889-70928935 GCA_963669975.1 Acanthoscelides obtectus | reverse complement strand
TCTACGGCGGCGTCCAGTGCCCCTTGCTCTTTGCGTACGGCCTTCTCGAAGCCATGCCTGACAACACCTCACCACAGTGTCTACACTTCTTTGCACTCTAACTGCAATTGCCCGAAAAGAAAGTCCAGCTTCCCGAAGTCCCACTATACGGCCCCTATCAAACTCACTAAGTTGACGAAATCGTACAGGTCTCCGTACTCTAGGCATCGTAACCGATCGTAAAGGATGTCAAGAACCAAAATCCGCCAACGTTGATTCTTTTACTGCGGCTGAAATATTCATTTTTAGAGCGTTAGTGAATTAAAAAAAAGCAGTATAAAAACCGGAATGTCCAACTGATAAGGCTGAAAATTTTTTCACTTGTTTTACAGTAAGATAAATACATTCACCAACTTTTATTAAAATAAAACCATTTAAACTGTGTGTTCGGATTTATATGTCACTTAGTATATACATACAAATTAATCAGTACCAGAAAAAAAATCATTAACCACTTATAATTCTGTCTTCATCGGTTTGTTTACTTTACTGTTAGTTGACAAAAGTATCTACAAGCTAAAAATCTGTCGAATAATCCAGAATGAAAATATTTCACGCAGAACAATTTATTGAACAATAGCGGAGTGCGAGCAGGGAATACCATGCCTGAATCTCTCTCAAAAAGTGGAAGACCACGTGCATTTACTGCACAGAGGTCAGAGAGATTGGTGAGAGTGTAAAAAATCAGGTGGTCTAAAATATCCAAAGAGACTTGAGTGCTCCACATACTCTCAAGCGCAACTCCTTCGTATACCAAGATGCTGTCGTCAACTGAGGCGGGTACACTTTGCTAATGGAAAAATCATTATTTTAGATGACGAAAAGTATTTCACTTTGAGTAATTCTGAAATGAAAGGAAAAGACGGATTCTATACTGACAACGTAGAGGAATGCTCTGACAATGTTAAATACAAACATAAAGCGAAATTTGCAGATAAAATTATTGTGTGGTGTGCAATTTCTAACAGGGGTGTATCCCAACCTTTTCTGGGAAGAGTGAGTGGTAAAGCTTTGGAAAATCAGATTTATATTGATAACTACCTTTCCAAATTGCTTCAATTTGTCTACGAATATCGTGCTAATGACCATATCATGTTTTGGTCAGACCTAGCATCATGCCATTAGTCAAGAGATTCCCAAAGCTGGCTTCGACAACACAACATACCTTTTGTTCCCAAAAACGATAAACCTCCAAACTTGCCGCAGGGCTCGCCCAATAGAGGGTTTTTGGAGTATACTTTCTAGGAAGGTTTATCATGGAGGCTCAGAAGGCCAAGATGTAGAACAATTAAGACGGCGAATTTACGAAAAACTGAGAGAAATTGATCTGAATTCCGTCCAGGACCTCATGAGATACATTCGAAGAAAGTTGCGTCTGGTAGCGCAGAATGGGCCACTCCACATAATTCGATAGTACAGTTTAGTTAAGTATTGAGTTGTAATTAATAATAACTAGTTAGTGTTTAAATTTTTCCATTAAAAAAAATCCGATAAATATTTTGTGCCAAAACTTTTAAGACATATTAGCATCAATTGGTTCAGGCACGCTCTATCCTCATTGATTTCGAATATTTTAAAATCAGCTCACGTTAAAGGCGAATACTATATAAAAGACTATTTCGATGTCTTTCAACAGTTTAGTACGATACAAAAACCACCTGGTCATGTTATTACCAGTCTTGACGTTGTCTCACTCTTCATTGATGTCTACCTGGATCCGATCCATTAATGAACACTGGGATCAGATATGTCAGTGCTGCAATCTAACTCTGGATTCTTTTATCTCTATTTCAGAATATATCTTCCCATTATGATTATTTGAGATATGGATGTTTTTCTCCTAATTCTAATAGTCATTTCAAGTACATTTTTTCATAGTTCTGTCATTAATTTTGTATTTGTAGTGTTATTTTTTTAAAGTGTGAGAGTGCGAGTGCAGATAATCGTGGTGTTCTGCGATTTCAAGACATGGTACTTCTAACAATTTGCAAAGAGCTGGAAACGTTATGAAACTAGATATTTCCGCTGGTATTATTACTATTATGTTGATACAACGATGTAAATGGTAGGCATTAGTGGACAAATGAGTCAAAAGTGTGCACTAAAACTACGCACGTTCGGCGACAAACCATACCTGGCTTCTAACCTACTCAAATTCGTTGAGTTCCTCTGAATCAATCATACCACGCAAGAAATAAAAACAATGTCATCAAAAGAACACCTTTTTCAGTGGATAATATAGTCCAGAGACGTTATTCTTAATTTTTAGTAGACTGTACAAAACTTTTAGCTACCCATATAAAGAACATTTAAAATAAAAAAGTCGAAAAAAAAATCATACAGTAAAAAACAGTCACGAAACAGCAAGACTCATCCTTATGAGAGAACTAACTGATTTTCATAGTTTTCTACTGTTCCGTGTCAGCGCTCTATTTTGAGGTTATGTTATAAATATCTATTTGCATCAAATTTTTGATGCTTACAATTGAAAAAGAAAACAGCCTCACAATAAGAGAACGCTGACATGGAACAGCAGAAATTTAGAAATACCCCAGCTTTCCGAAGGAGAGAAAATACTGTGTAAATCAAGGCCATAAAGGCGTCCTACAATTGTAGGAACGACTGGCGATACGGTCCTTAGTATTCCATCATTTCAGTTAGTAGTAAGTATATGTATAAGTGTTAAATATCATTATGTATTACGCTGTGTACTCGTAATATGTAAAATTGTTTATGAATTTTGCCACGCACAAGGATTTGTTCTTAGGTGGGATCTTCCAGTTTATTTAGGTTTTAAAACTTGGGAATTGACTAGCGTTTATATGTACTTTGAACGTTATGGTGTCTCAAAAAAATGAAAGTTCTTTTATTTAAACGCATATCCCCTATTTTTTCATTTGACTCTAACAACTCAAAAATAAATATTGCGATCGGGGAACGATAATAACCTTTGCCGACTTTCGGTCAAACTTTGAATTTGAAAGTTAATAGGGAAACCATGTATGGATTACAAAACCTAATTCTCATTCGACAAATAAAACACTGCTTTATTTGTATCTCATATTTCTTAGATACATATCATTAAAAGAACATTATTAACTAAATTTTCTTTTCAAACTCTTCTTTTTACAGTATCCTGTTTGTGTTTGAGTAACGTCAACAAGATTTTGTTACGAACTTGGACAATCTGTTTGATATTGCGCATGCTGATGCCCTTAAACTGATGAAAATAAATGAAAATAGGGTCTCTTCTTGTAGCGGCAGGTCGACCTGGTCATTTAGCTGGGGTGGACAGGAAATTAACCATAAAAGAAGAAAAGACGCGTGTTAGGAACGCCGAGGAAAAAAGCGGCGAGCTAAATATGTGGTTCCTTAACGCCTTCGACATCATCTTACGAACATGTAACTACAAAATGAGTGGTAGCATTAGATAGGTGTCAGTCAAATATGAGAAATGCTGTTTTTATTATTGAAGCTATCATTGAGGAACTTGGACATAACAGTGAGGAGTTTACGATAAGCAAGTCCTACATCAGTGGCGGCTCGTGATTTTACAAATAGGTGACGCAGGATTGACCGACCCCCCCCATACCATGTAGAGCGCATACACAAAAAAAAACATGAAATAACTTACCTAAATTCAGTAACTCGAAAACAAAGTCAGGATTATCAGGCACTTTTCATTGTTTATATATGAGAGCAATTCGTCGGTCCTTCAAATTAGCAAACTTATTTATAACGTCATCGTAAAACGGCTGTGACACTATCAGTTCATTTAATAATTCTTTTTCGATCGATATTTTTGCCAAGTTCGTCAACCGATCTTCCGACATGGTACTTCGTAGATAACTTTTGATTCGCTTAAGGCATGAAAAACTGCGTTCTGTCGAAACACTTGTTGATGGAATGGTCAGTATTAAACACAAAAGCTTATATGCCTCCTTGAAGATACTGCGATTCTCAAATAGCGATTCCTTTAATAAGCGGGGTTCCATATTTTGATATTGATCATCGCTATAGATCAGCTGCAATTCATTTTTCAGTCTCTGAAAATCTGTGAATGTATTTGAATAAAACTCCTTCAAATTACTTAGGGCTTCTGTTGGAAATTTTTCTGAATATGTTTTGAACTTCGAAGTGTCCATTAACGTCACAAAATGAAGCTTTTCCATATCTTGGAAACGGGTCGTGATTTGCAGAGAAATGGTATCCAAAATTTCAAAATACAGCACTCTATATCTTTCAATAATTTGATCCCGAGACAATGTTACTCTTGTCCTGCCGTCGCGGTGTTCCGTTTGTACACTTGTTTTTGATGCAGCCAATTCGAAAATATTCTTAAATGTTTCTTCATTTCTCTTCTTGTTTAATTGTGTTTGAACACTTTTAATTTGCTTAATGCAAAGGTTTATATCAAAAGATTTTTTTTGCAGTGTGTCGAATAGTATATCTGTCATTCCAAAGATCTCGTTAAAAACAACAACCAAAAGCACGAATTCGAAGTCATGGAATTTATTTAGAAATCCGTCGCTCTGTCTAACCGAGGCTTGATCGGAGGTTGGATCATTAATAATTTCAGTAAACACTTGCTTTAAGGAATCCCACTCCTTATTTATAAAACTGATAACTTTAGAATTTGATGTCCATCGCGTAATAACGGAAACAGGTATTCGACGTCCTATTATTGAGTCTGCTACGTTAGTTCGTTTCGGAGAATGGTGAAAAAATGTCGGTAAACCACTTATAGTTGCAAAAAAAATGCGGCATTTTGTAATACTATTGCAACTTTGTTGTAACACTAGATTCATGCGGTGTGCGAGGCAATGAACAAAAACTGCTTGGGGTGCCTGTTCCTTTATTTTAGCCTGAAGACCATTTAACTGTCCGGACATGACGCTTGCACCATCGAAACATTGTCCAACGAGTTTTGTTTTGTAATCAAAATTTTGTAGACACCTTGTCACGAGGTTAAATAATGCTTCAGATGTTCGGCTGCAGCTTACATCATGAAATCCTAAAAATCTCTCCACAAGTTTTCCTTCAAGATTGACATAACGGATTATTATGCTGCACTGCGATTTGTGGGCAATATCGGTGGAATCATCCACCTGAATGGAAAAAAAACTGCATTCCTTTATTTCATTTTCCACATATTCATCAATGCATTTGACAATGCAGTCAATAATTTCGTTTTGAATGGTTTTAGAATTGCCCGCAAATATTGAGGCAATTTTTTTGTAGTGCTCCTGAATGTCTACAGGGCTTATAGATACAAATGCTTCTAGGAGCTCTTTGAAATTTCCACGGTTAATAGAAGTCGTCTCTTCGTTGTGGCCACGAAACGCCAGTTCTTGTTTGCCCAAAAAAAGGTCAGCGCGTATTGGCAATTCCATGAAACGTCTATTAAGTTGCACGTTTTCGTTAAACTGTTTAATATACAGCCTGGAATTTTCGCGTAAAGCATCCTCAATAGTAGTGAGATTTTTCTTCAATTTTGAAAAACCTAGTGCGCAACGCATATGATCCGATGATCCTTCATGTTTACGAAGAGCACGAGTCACATTCCCGAAATCATTGAAACCGTACTTGCTCCACACGGTTGCTTTAACACTTACAATCAAACACGGCACACAAAAAAGTTTATTTAAATAATAGCTACCACATAACCATGCAAACTCACTATACCACGATTTTTTAAAATTTCGACTGTACACTTTGTCCTTAACTTTAGCGGTTTTATTTACATTTAATATCGGAGAAGGTTTTTCGGAGTTTAAAAAGTCTTTTTTATCATCATTACTCCATTGAGAAAACGATTTTTCCAACATAACACAAACCGTATCATAGACAGGAAACATTGTTCAAAACAATGAAAACTAACCTCGACACAATACGATATCGGTAATAATGCAGAGCAGACTAGACGCAAATTCATAATTTGCTTCACTTGCCTCGGCCAAAACGGAAGCGCGCGTGCCGTTGTCATGGCAACCGTCGTATTTGCTCGTATCTGTACTGGACGCAGCAATGCGGTGTAAATAAAGCTGCTTCAGGTCTCTGTTTCAACACGCCAAATTAAGCGCAAACGTAGGCGCGTTGTTTTTTGCGGGGTTTCTCAGTATTCTGTTGATCGCAAATACAAATAAAGAATGTCCGAAAAATAATTTTTTAAGATATAAATGAATTTTTTTTATAAATTTCAAAATAAAAAAAATATATTTTTTTTTGAAATTGCAGGTGAAGCAGCGCTTCACCTGCGTCATGGGGCGAGCCGCCACTGTCCTACATTCAAAGAATTCGTACCGAAAAGCGGAAGGAGCGCGGAAGCTATACAATAACCTTTAAATGCACGCAAGTCAAAAGAAGAACGTCTACCTATTATTATAATGAATGAAAATAAAGAGTAACTCTGTCGCTGTGTACAAATTGGATAACACATCAGGCAGCGAGCATGCTCAGCCAGTTTGAAATGCTATTATTGACTGGAATCTTGAAGATAAAGTTCAGATACTCTATTGTGATACTAATGCTTCCAGTAAGGATCGCATTAAGGGTACCTGCGTGCTTCTCGAACAGAAACTTAATGAAGAAATGCTTATTTTGCTTGTCTACGAATTGGTATTAACAGGCATGTTTGAATCGAAGATCGACCAAGATCCAATGCTTAAAAAGTAAAACTGGAAAAGTGTGGATCCCGAGAAAATAGGGATTTATGCTGAAAAGCTATCATGCTTGGATATTTCAGAGACTGACAAACTGCTAGAATTTTGTCGACATTAATTGAACAAACAGATTGCTAGGGACGACTATGGAGAATTAATAGAACTTTCAATAATATTCCTTGGCAGAGATACAAAGAAAAAATTCAAGATGCGACCGCCAGGCGACACGCATCAAGCTCGATGGATGCCCAGAGCAATCTATTCATTAAAAATAGCGTTACTAAGTTTCCAGCTCTAACTTTCTAATAAGGATAAAGCAGCTCTGTCAGATATCTGCCTGTTCATCGTGACAGCATATGTGAAACCATGGTTGCAATGCACTTTAGCTGAAAAAGCACCTAACCAGGATTTATGCTTTTTAAAGGCAATGAAGGCTTACGGAAGGATTGATAAAACCATTTCAAAAGCAGCTTTACAAACGTTCTGCCAACATTTATTTATAGTATTTGACATACGAGGAAACTAACGTAAAAATTGTTACTAATTTAGCGACAGAAAGTCGATCAGCCCACGGTAAACGCTACATCCCATCGAAAAAAGAACTTTCTGGTCCACTTTATGGTAAGTCTGACGAATAAAATTTCCTTTACCTTCTTTTACTGCTTCGATATAATATGCTAACTGTTAAAATAAGCCAGCATAAACTGCGATTCTGGCACTAGATGGCACCTTATACTGTATTGTTTCGATAGATTTTATACCTCAGCTAGAGGTCAGTTGCCATGCTTTCGTTCGTTATCCTGACCTGAAGTCAAGACTAGACGATGCTGATGAGTTGCCAAAACGCACAAAATATCTATCCATGGGCGGAAGGACAAAACCAGTATATTTAGATGGTAGCTATTCTTCGTTTTGTCATTTCAGAGAAAAATATCAATGACTTTGTTTCAATCAAAAGCAAGGTCTTGTTCAGTCGACTCAAAATTGATGACAGTTCTCGACGAGTGTCCAACTTTATCACCTCAAAATAATTCTTTTCAACACGCTAAGTATAAGGCCCAGACACTGAAAGCAGTTAAAGATACGGCAGAAAGAGCAGTCAAGTTAACGCAAGACTTCGATGACTTAATCACTGCTGTAGAGGAACAAAAAAATTGTTTATTACGTTGCGTACAAGAACACAGGCAGGTATATCCTTACTGTAAAAAGAAAACTTTGCTTGGGATTCTAGGTGTCCTTGGCTGCAATCAGGAGTACTCAATGCAGAGCTATTTACCGTCCAGTACTGAGTTTTTAGATCTGATAGGGACTTAGTTAACCTAGAATGTACAAGAGGAGGTGGGGCGCTAATTGCCACGAAAGTCTGGTTGAATTCGTCTGAAATTGATACAACTGCTGATAAGAGTGATATCCCCTGTATAGACCTGGTAGGCGTTCAGTTTATCATTCAATATACTATAAAACCACATACATATTTGTGGTCTACATACCACCCAATACTAGCGTTGCATGTTATGAGCGTTTATTTGAGCATCTAGAATCTTTGACATACCTCTCTGGTAATGATGTTTATTTTCTTGGGGATTTCAACATTCCAGAGTTTTGTATACAGAATATCTCACCATCACGCAAATTGAATGTAGTTGACTCCTTTACAGCATATTTTGACTTCCTACAGTACAAATTCTTAATATTAACAATACATTGCTTGACCTAGTGTTCTCCAACAAATCATGCTTGGTGACTAGAGCATACGATGACCTATTGCCCGAAGACTCACATCATCCTCCATTTTGTATTACATTACACAGAGACTCTCGTAGCAAAACCTGGTCACAATCAAATGATGTTACCTTCAATTTTTGCAAAGCTGATTTTGTTAGATTGTATGAACAATTGACACTTATGGTCTGGTCATTTCTTAAGGATATTGCGGATGTCAATATTGCTTGCACTCTATTCTACCATAACCTAATAAATATTTTCAACATGTGTATTCCGAAAACAAAGCGTACGCCTCGCAAATTTCCACCCTGGTACACTCGCGCAATCATCAAGGATATTAAACAAAAGAATTCACTACATAAATTATACAAAAAACGTCAAGAGGTGAGTGTCTATGATACATTTAAAAAATTAAGATCAAAAATTAAAAGAGACGTTAGTCATGCGTATAAAAAGTACATAGAGCAGACTGAAAACTGCATAAAAAAAGATCCAAATCAGTTTTGGTCCTTCATCAAAAGTAAAAGGCACAGTGGCCTTTCACCTTCTGAATTCACTCACAATGATTGTGTTTTCAATAACCCTGTTGATATAGCAAATGCCTTCGCTAATTTTTTCCAGTCTGTGTATTCTACCCCCAATGTAGCAGCTAGGCCAGATGATGATATTATTGCTACAAACAATATTGTGCTGAATAGCTTCACAGAAAATGAGGTTCTTATGGCATTAAAGAAAATGAAAAACAAGTTCACTAGTGGACCTGATGGTATACCTGGATTCTTAATCCGTGATTGTGCACCTATTCTTGCTGCACCTTTAACTAAAATCTATAACCTAAGTATCAGATCACATACATTTCCTGCGATTTGTCGTGAAGCCAAGGTTCGACCTATCCATAAAAATGGAAGCCGTAAATTAATTGAAAACCATAGGCCTATCACTATTGTGAGTAATTTTTTGAAAACGTTTGAAATGTTAATACATAATTTCATACAATACAACGTAAGTTATTCAATTTCTACAGCACAACATGGATTTGTAAAAGGAAGGTCGACAACAACAAACTTAGTCTGTTTAACTCAATTCCTAGTAGGTGTTTTAGATTCTAATGGTCAGGTTGATGTGCTATATACTGATTTCAGTAAAGCGTTTGATAGGGTTGATCATGGTTTACTACTGGGAAAACTAAATAGCACTGGCTTATCCAAAAATTTGGTATTATTATTTCAGTCGTATTTGTCTGATCGCAAACTATATGTGGATTTTAACGGTGGTAAATCAATTCACTTTTTTTCCATCAACTGGCGTCCCACAAGGATCTTCCTTAGGTCCACTATTATTCGTCATTTTTATTAATGACTTAGTTAATACGATTAACTGCAATATTCTGCTCTACGCGGACGACATAAAAGTGTACTGGCAAATTGATGATCCATCTAGTTGCTTTTATTTACAAAGGAATCTTGACAAACCGTCTGAGTGGTGTGCTGCTAATAAACTTCCCATCAACGTGAGGAAATGTAAATCTTTAACTTTCACTAGGAAAGTAAATGCAATTACCAATAGTTATAAAATTAACAACACTCCTCTTCAGACTTTAGAGGAGTTCAGGGACCTGGGAGTAATATTTGACAGGACATTGAGCTTCAATGCACACCTAACTAATTTAGTGAATTCTGCCAACAAAGCACTGGGATTCGTTATACGCAATTCAAGAGAGTTTACCGGTACCACAGCACCTACAGTGCTGTACAATTCGTTTGTTCTTTCTAAACTGGAATACGGAACCATAATCTGGAACCCATGCTATGTTACCTCATGTGACTCATTGGAAAAAATGCAGAGGAAGTTCTTGAAGTATTTATCTCTCAAAACTGATGGTGTTTATCCTCCCATAGGGATTTCACAAAATATCTTACTTCAAAAGCACATGTTTCTCAGTCTTGATGATAGAAGGAAGATACAATCTTTAGTCTTTTTCTTCAAAGTTATAAATTACTAACATGACTGCCCATCATTTTTGTCTATGCTAAATTTCAATTCACCTAGAGTACGAACAAGGGTCAACCTTGCTTTTTACCTACCTACCCCACGAACGAATCTACTGTTGCACTCACCGCTATATTCGATATGCTCATGTTATAATGACTATAGGAATTATTTTGACATCTTCAAAACATCCATTTCTATTATTTAGAGAGTATGTAAAGCGGTAGTTTTTTTAGAGCTACCACAGTTTGATTGAGCTATGATCAGTGGTAGCTTTTCATGGATTCTTATTGGTAATTACTAAGCAATTAATGCAATTAGTTTATTTTGTGATTGTTATATATATATATATATATATATATATATATATATATACTGTACTTCCCACCAGTAATTGGTATATAAACTGTTGGTGGTGTAATTAAATAAATAAATAAATAAAAGTTTTCCAATATGACTTAACAAACGGACGCAGGAGGCTACATGTCACTGCATGTTGACACATGTCCATGAGTGCATAGTAGCCACCAGTTGCACATCTTTTGATTTAGTTGCTCAATCGTATTGACAGTGCAAAGCGGGGACTATGGCATCGTGGTCACGTAATGAGATAAGGGCAGTTTTACGGTATAACTTTACGCGTGGTTTGAGCATAGACCAGTGCATAGAAGAAATGATGCTTGCATTAAAGAATGTTTGTCCTCATCGTATGACTATATTCAGGTGGCACAGGGAGTTCCAAAGGGGCAATTTCACTCTGGAGGACGCTGAGAGGGAGGGAAGGAAGGCAGCGAACGTCAGTAACAGAGGAAAACATAACTGAGATGAGGAAAATGCTTGCCGACGACTGGAGAGTGACAAACCAACAGATAGAGGAGACCTTCATGCACCAGCAACTGATTTAATTCTGCATGACCATTTACACGTAAGGAAACTTTGTTCTCTCTGGGTACCGCATAGTCTGACGGAAGAGAAGGAGACTCGTCATACGACTTGTTGACGAAATATGCTGAAAATGTTTGTAAGGGGGCAATCTCGGTATGTGAACAGCATCGTGACAGGTGACGAGACTTGGCTCTATTATTACGATGTGCCGACCAAAGCTACACCCGTAGCTGTCAGAAAATTCCGATCTGTTAAGAAAAAAATGATAGCTGTATTTTTCAAATCGAGCGGGACTGTGGAAGGTGTCGGTTTGACCAGACAGGAGACCGTCACAGCTAAGTGGTACACGGAACAGTGCTTGCCTACAGTCATAGAGTCTATGAAAAACCTACGGCCAAAGTCAAGAAGGGATCATATTGAAAACACCACGTTTCGTGGGTTGTACAGAAAGTTTTTGTCTTTTTTGCCTCTTTAATGATGCCTCTCGAATGTTGAATTTTTGGTCATCCGTGAGCTCGTGCGGAACGAACCGTGAAAACAGCTTTTTTCATGCCAAAATTGTTTGATTGGATCTTTAGAGATATGTAATTCCGTTTCTATGTATCTCAATGAAGATTTTGGATTATTTTTGATAAATTCACGCACTTGTTCGACGGTTTTTGGCGTAATCACAAACTTTGGATTGCCAACATCTTCGTAATTTACCAGCCACTCACGACCTTCTTTCTTAGAACCACTCGAGGACTCGGCTACGAGATAAACAATCATCACCATACACTTGCATCAACGTCTGATGCGTTTCGGTAAATGTTTTACCAAGTTTAACACAGAATTTTGGTTCTTTGTTCGATGTTCATTTTTCGACCGATACTAAAAAGGTACTGTCACTTTAAGCGCGATAACTTCGCGTGAAGTGGTTCGATTGTCATGAAATTTTGAAAGAGCATCAATGAAAGATGTTCCTATCCAACGCTAGTCTCCGATAATAGATGGCACTACTTGTATCGGATAGCACTACTTGTATCGGATATCTTTCAAAAGACCTGTTTACTTTGCGACAGACCTTGTATACCCCCTTCTCCATTCTTCAAAATCAAAAAAATACTTGTGCATACCTGGCGCTGATCTGCTGCACGCTGAAGTTCGGCGAGGTTAGGAGCGGCTGATGCAGCTTGAGCTGCTACGCGCTGAAGATCAGCCAAATTTGGGCCTCCACTAGACTCCCTTTTTCCTGTGAATGGCAAAGAGATATATATTAATCACAATGTACTTACGAAACGAATCAGTTTTTCGAAATAAGGATAAAATATTCATCAAAAAAAGTCCAAAAAATGCCTAATCGTTTTGTTGCACGAAACACAATGTATAGCTCAGATATACCAAGAAGAAGTTTATAAAAATTTGAATCTTAAACTAATTAAGCATAAAAGGTATTAAAATTAATTTTGTTGAGAAAAATTATAAAAGGAATAAATATAAGATTAATATTGAAGAATATAGAACATGGAAATATTGGGCACTACATTCACTACCCTACTTCAACTGTCAAAGTGACAGTTGTGTTAACACGTTAATGTTCTTTAGATAAAAAATACCCAATAGCCAGTTACTGATAGTATAAACCAGAGTTCCCCAAACTTTTTTGTGTCGCAGACCGCTTGCCATGTTTTTCCGTGTTGGGTAGACCCCCTACTTACCTGATATTGATTTCCTTCCTGTAAATTTCTAACTGTAGTGAAGTTTAGGGTTAAAAACTTAAAGTAAAAACACATGTTAATTTATACATTTATTAATTGAATTTAAATTAAAACTAGTCAAAATAAAATTTTGTATCTGTTATGTAACGTAACATTAAATAAACAGGTGTCTGACCAATAAGTGCCCGCATTGGGAATAAGTGCCCGCATTGAAAAAAAAATCAGAGGGTTAAAATAAATAAAAAGTGAATAATAATAAAAAAAAGTTTTTTACTTAAAATAGTACAATAAGCGAGTTCGTTTATTAATTATAACATAAACGTATGTTCTACAATAATTTCACTGTTAGTTTGATTAAATTCCGCTTCTTATACGTAAGTTATCTAAAAATAGGCAAAAAATTAACGAATTTTAGCGTGTACCTATCCTTGAATTTTCAGAATAGTTTCAAAAAAATATTTTCTATAAAGGGGGGTTCTTTAAAAAAATCAATGCGGGCACTTATTCCCAATACGGGCATATATTAGTCAGACACCAATAAACATAAAATAAACTATAAATAAAATAACATAAGCAATAAGTCAATATTTTTAGTGAGAAGGATGAACCTGATGGTTTAATAATAAATTATCAACATTTGGCGTCAATTTTGTAAGGGTTAATCTTAAATCTCCTCGGCTAATGATGTCCAGTCTGTTTCTCTTTTTCGTTAGGAGATTGGTAACAGCGCTGAACCCCCTTTCCACTAGGTATGACGATGGAAAGGAAATTAAAAATTTCCTCGCTTTATTCCATAATACGGGATAAGTAACGGGTATGTTATTTTGCAGCCAGAATTGCTGATATCCGTTTTTAAACTGAACCTTAAGTTCTTCGTTTGTACTTAGTTCAGTCAGTTCCTCTTGTATTATGACATTCATTTCTTCTATGTCACCATATGGATTAATTCTCCACGGTGGTATTACCATAGTCAAAATATCTTCAAACCTAGATTCAAAATCTGAAAAGAGGGCATTTAAATGTTGAACGTAAGTTGAAACGTCGTCTTCCTGGCAGCTTGTCTGTGACAAATTGAGGAACTGAGAAAATTCGCACCGTCCAATATTTTGCTTCATTAGTTTAACTCTGGCAAGAAACGCTGGTAAGATGGACTTAGTTTTAATCAAATTTAAACTGTCGCCTTGTAATTGCAAATTAACCATATTAAATTTTGTAAACAATTCTGTTAAATAGGCGATGTCTGTTTTCCTCTTCATTAAATTTTCTTTTAAAATTTTATCTTTAGTATCCAGAAATTCTAAAATAGTCTCAAAAAGTACAAAAAATCTTGTGAAACATAAGCCTGTCGACAGCCAGCGTCATTTTCTTCACACAACTGCGCAAATAACCGCGTATTCAACGCGTTGCTTCGGATTCGGTTTACTGCATCAATGACTAAATGAAGTGATTTATGCAATCTACCACTCATATTTTTAGCAACTAAATGTCGATGGATGACGCAATGTATTGCTAACACCCCTGACACATTTTGTTTTAAATAGCTTATAAATCCACGATAACGTCCAACCATGGCAGGTGCTCCATCTGTAGCTACTGATATTATATTTGATAAAGGAATTGCTTTTTCAATGAAGTAATCCTTCAAAACATGAAATATTGATTCACCTTTAGTGTCGGTTATCAAAGTTCTTGCGAAGAGCAGTTCTTCGTAGATTTCTTGATTGATAATAAAACGAACATATGCCAATAATAATGCTGCATTATCAGGTAAAGTTGACTCATCCAGTTGTATAGAGAAATGGGTCGTTTGCAAATAATTAGCTTTCAATATCAGAACTCATTTCATCAATACGTCTTTCAACAGTATTGTTGCTTAATTTTTTTAATGATATCAGATGCAGGTTTGTGTAAAACGGTTTTCCGGATTTTGCTATAAGTAAGGAGATATTGTAAGACGCCCGCAAACCATCATCGTTTCTTTGTGATCTCGAAGCGAACATTCTGTCCAGTGTAGGTCTCTTCTGAAATTTATCTTTGAGTGTTTGAAAGTATCTTTCTCTGTTTCAGGGTGGCATCTTCTCAGATGATCTTGCAGTTTAGATGGTTTCATAGCGTCATTGCCCAAAACTTTGTTGCATAAAAGGCACATAGGCGATTGTTTGTCCGGCAATGATGGAATGAAGCCAAATTTCAAATAATCAACACTGTACTGTCTACATTTCTTTTTAGATTCGGACATGGCATCAGTCATCTGTGGGCAAAATTAAATTATTTAAATAAGACAGAAAAGCCAGCAGCTGTATATTAAAAATATTTTTTGATTTTTCTGAAAACATTCCATAATTCGAACATCTTCTTGCAACAATTATATTACCGATTGCTAAAACTTTCAAAAAGAAACTATTGAGGAGTACTCGTGTAATTTTGCATGATTGAATATTTAACTACTAATAACTAAAGTCATGATTGGCGTAGTTTATCTATCTTTGCTAACTACGAGTACAAAACTAAAATTTAATAAAAAATAATGTACTTACTTTTCTCCAGCACTCTCAAATAAAATAACTCTGACTCACTATAATTTGTGTGATATACTATCTGTTTATAATTTTTAAAATATTTTCATAGCACTTTCCTTTTCAAGATTCAGGAAACGAATAAACGTATTTGTCCCACATTCGTCTTTATAGAGTGACGAATTGAACAAGTCAGTGCAAGGTAGCGAAGCTCTGAGACTGCGACTCTCAGGTTTTTACAAGTTCTAAATGTATTGCGACCACAAAGCGAATACAAACATCCTACAACTTATACAATTTTATAAACATATATAATAAATTTTTTACTTCATAGGTACTTTTATAAATAATGTATATGTTTTGATATTATAAGATAGTATGATGTAAGTAAATAGGTACTATCAGTGTATGTGTTGAGATCCACTATCGTGGACCCCCATATTCATTTCATGGACCCCCAAATTTTTTTTCGCTGACGTAGACCCCTTGCAGGTTGTCATAGACCCCTAGGGGTCGATATAGACCACTTTGGGAATCAATGGTATAAACCAATAAGTATCAGTCTATCCAATAGGCCAATCCATTGAGAAAATTAACTCTGATATGTAGGTCAATTGGGACACCCAAAAGTTTAAGTATGGATGTCTTGCTATAAATTGACCCCCCTCTATTTTTTGTATGAACTTTTAGAAAAAAGTTATATACATAGGGTCTAATATAAAGTTTTTACGCTCTATACCCTACCGAGCGGGGCCATGGCAAATGCTTGTTCTGGGAGTTGTTGTATTCAGTATACAACTTCTTCCCTTCAAGCGATTGTACAGGCGTTAAGGAATACCTCGGTCGGTTATAATTCCCCATCAAAGAAATTAATGATGATTAGTGGAATCGAGGGGACAACATCGATGATAAATTTGTTTCACGAATATCTGCGGGATTAACAGCAACATTGATGCTTTTCATCACTACCTGCAATCCAATCGTTCCGCCATTCTTTTCTTGGTGGAGACAAAAATCACAGAGTCAGCATCGATTAATCATCTTAGGTTTCCAAATTACGAGGTGCACTCTAATCCGAGAAAGAACGGGGGAGCTGTGGCTTTTGTCCGCAGTAGTCTTTCCTGCTCCAGAGACGTTTCTTTGGAATCAGACTGGAAGGACATGCTGTGGCTCCGCCTCAACTCCAAAACATCCCCCAAAATCATTTGCTGCCTTTATCACACTCTCTCGGAGCATAACGTGAATACTCCGCTGTCAAGGTCGACTTCCTTAACATCAATCACCCCGCGTCTCCTCGGCAATTTCAATGTCAATTATAAGCTTTGGTTGGGCTCAAACAAAACCGATGCAGCCGACCCAGCTGGTGACGAGCCCTAATTTTTCCTGCGCGTTTCGTCACATGCCAGTAGCCTGCTGGATCTCTTTCTGACCATGGATCCTGTCCTGTCTCCCCTGGGTAACTCAGACCACGGTGTTGTGGAGGGTAGGTTTCGATCAGAACCCGCTGTGGTAGTAGAAACTCGCGCAGACCGCAAAATTTGGTATTACGGACATGCCAAATGGGAGGAGCTCAGAAGCTTTTTCTCCACCTTTCCTTGGAGAGCTTTTTGTATCGCTGATGCGGATGCGTCAGCTGTCTGTTCATCGATAACCGAAATTATCCACGTTGCGATGAAGGAATACATCCCTCATACAGTGAAAGTACATAAACCAGGACCCAACGGCTGGTTCAACAAATCGCATGATACTGCTAGCCAGCAGAAGATCATGGCACACAGAACCTGCTTACAAATCCCCACTGTAGAGAACAGACAAGCCGACGTCGAGTCCAGAAACAAATATAACGATGTGGTTCGCAATGCCAAAGACCAGCACGATATAAAAGTGTGGCACAGGGTAAAGTCGCAGCGCAATGACATTCGGTCTTTCTGGGCGCCGGCCAAGGATACTGATTGAAAGAAACTTCTCACAGAGTAGCCTTCTACCATTTACGAGTCAGAATGAAACGATAGTAACCAACTCAAAGGACAAGGCGGAAGTGCTTGCCAAGATTTTTCCCGCCAACTTCACCATGGACGTCCCCGCCCCCCAGAAGTCGTTCGTAGGACATCATCAACATAACGCACATTATGCCATTCTGCCTCCCAATATTGCCGTTCTCTGCTCCAGTTCAAACGTTGACGACAGAAGTCCGCAGTCAGAGGAAGCACTAACCGTGGACGGTATGGAAAAAGACCAAAGCTTTTCGTAAGTTCCTGCAGGATAATGAACGACAACTTACACCATTATAAGCGCTATCAATGTTTGTTGGAGCTGACCTTTCAAAGCGGCAGTACGAAATAATTAGGAGTATAAACAAAAAATACTATCCAAGTTATAGTGTATTTCAAAGGGCGAAAAAAGAATGCTACCCACCTAAAGCATCGTATCAAGTGACTGAGACGAGTGCTGAAGCAAATTTTCAACACTTGCTAGATCATACCGGAACACGACTGTTAACGTATTTGGGAGAAGTTTTAAATGATTTTGATTAAGAAGAATGCAGCACATTAGTGTTGATTTGTAAATGGGGTTGTGATGGTTCACAGCAAGCTCAATTTAAACAAAAAATGGAAAATAATGCTACAGATGCCAATATTTTCCAAAGTTGCTCCGTACTACTTCAGTTAGCTTGCGGTAGAAATAAAAAATAATAATTTGGCAAAACCTGACACCATCTTCGCCTCGTTACTGTCGCCCGATTAGAATAAGATTTGTCAAAGAGTCAAAGATTAGTTGTATAGAAACTGCCATAAATACATTACATAATACTGAATTTACAATGGGAGAGAAATCCTATTCGGTAAAGCATATAATGAAAATAACCATGGTGGATGGTAAAGTATGTAATGCTGCTACACATACCTCACCGACAATGAGATGTTACATTTGTGGAGCAACTTCTAGACAGCTCAATGATTTAACCATGAAGAGGGATATTAATACAGAAACGTTAAGCTTTGGATTATCAGTATTGCATGCCAGGATCAGGGTATTTGAAATCAAATTACACCTGTCCTATAAACTTTCAATGAAGAAATGGCAAATAAGGTCAGATAAGGACAAAGCTCTTGTAAAACAAAAAAAAGCAACAATACAAGAAGTACGAGAATTTAGAAGGGAAGCTGGTTCAATAGTAGACGTGCCAAAAGTTGGTTTTGGAAACACTAATGACGGTAATACCAGCAGAAGATTATTTGCCAACCCACAACTAGCAGCCGACATAACAGGGGTCAATTTCGAACTTATTTACAGACTCAAAGTAATCGTAGAGGTTATATCAAGTGGTCATAAATAAGGTCAACTACGAACAATTTTCAGACTATGGTTTTCAAATTGCTAAACTTTACATTAAACAATATCCATGGCAGCCTATGACACCTACAATGCATAAAATCCTTGTTCATGGTGCAACTGTAATGGAAAATGCATTATTACCTATCGGGTTGCTATCAGAAGAAGCCGCAGCAGCACGAAATAAACATTTTAGGCTGTACCGTCAAAACTTTGCTAGGAAAGTTTTAAGGGAGTCGTGCAACCTTGATGTATTCAACAGGTTGTTGCTAAGCTCGGATCTTCTCTTGAGTAGGATAAGGCCAAAGCCGAAAAAGACAACTAAACCATACTCAAAAGAAGCCATTGATATGTTGCTTCCAGCTGATCCTAACCCGATAAATGATTCGGACACTGAAGAATCCACGGAAAAAGCAGAAGAGGAATCTGATGTATCGTGGCACTCATCGCTGTAATTATCTTAATAATTGTATACCATCTATATTTTCCCCATTAAATAAAAATCGAACTTACTATATTCTAACTGTATTTTATTATATAACTATATCTATTTTATTTATATAACTCAATTATACATGAAATATAACGCATTCAATAATGATCACCAAAGAAATAATTTTGGCCAGCCAAATCGGTCAAATACTCCTATGTGCGGCAGTCAATTTCGCGCTAGGACAAACCAACATCGCGATATGCAATAATTCAACCCCTGTCAAAATCGCCTTCGAATTCGAGGCATTTTGTTATGCTTTACACTAGTAAATGCAGGTGCAATAACTAAAAATATCTGTACTACTCAGCTATCAGAAACTGCTTTCTTCACAAAAACTAAGAGATAACATTTTAAAAAAGGTAAACAAAAATAAAGATAAAACGTTGACATTGTTGCCACAGCATGCTTTAAATATAGTCATTGTGTTGCCAAAAAAAGAAGTTGAACAATTTATTTATTCTGGGTGTAACACTTCTGTCACTGAGTATATAAAATAACATAATAGGCATCCGTGCAACACTAGTTTGACCATAAGAGAACGCTATGGCACATAATCGGGTGTGAACACGCTGGTCCTTGAGTTAACAACAGCAAATCTATGTAAGTCACATTCAGTCAGTTGCATTTAAACATTCCCATGTGAGAAACCCTCCCATCGTCTGTTGCGACATTAGTGATGGAGACGAGCTGTCGTCGGGATGCTTTGGGTGAGAACAGTGGCTAAAGAATCACCTCTTGAATGTTAGTCCTACGTTTTGAAAACTTGAAAACAATGTAAAATAATTCCATATGACTTATGCGTGTTCATTTAAATCATGCCGCTTGCAATGCGAAAGCCAGCGGAATAGATTGTACCTGATTGTGAAGAGGCAGCGGCTGCAGCTTGAGCTGCTGCTTGGGCCATGGCCAACTGGTATGGATAGAACAGCGGAGAGAACTGCAACATGTGCGGAGGTGTATTTGATAAAGCTGTAACAAAACATATATGTAGTGTTAATATTAGTATTTCCAATATATATTATATATACAGTAATGGACAAAAGTATATAGACAAATTAATATTATGCTGTATTTCTTTTTTAACTTATTTTATTAATACACCAACCTGTATACATAATTCGTTGTAGCATAATACTCACTAATACATAAATAAATTCATTAGAATCCCTTCAATAAAAAATTAATTTAAAAAAACTGGAACTATGAGGGACAAAAATATATAGACAAAGCAAAACAATTATAGAAAAAAGAAGCAAGTTATCCATAATGCCATCTATTCTATGTAAAAGTCCCATCCCAAACCCCGAAAAGTACCCCCAAACCATCACAGACCCGCCTCCATGTTTGACAGTGGGCAAAGTGTACTTGGGGTTCAATCTTTGTCCACTAGGATGTCTAACGTAATGAACACCATCTGATCCAAACATGTTGCACTTGGTCCAGTCACAGATGCTCCAATCAAGATGCAACCGTGCAAATTGTAATCGGTCCTTACTCGGGGGACGTGCAAATAACTTCAAATTATTTAATCTTCTACTTATAGTTTTCGTAGAAACACTGGCAATTCCTTTTGTCTCGATTTCGGCTTTTATTTGTCTTGGGGCTTTAAACGGATGTTTGGACGAAATTACTTTTATTAATCTAACTGATCTAGCATTTAGTTTTCTAGGCCGACCACGTCTCTTAGAGGCTTCCAAGATACCTTTTTGTTTATATTTGTTCAATATTGCCCAAACTGCTTTACGCTTCAGCTTCAAATTTTTGGCAATGTCGACTTGTATAACTCAATGATCTTAGTTTTCACATCGAAAGAAATTTCTGGACCACGCGGCATGGTCTTAAAATCACTCAATTTATTCCACAATACTTGATGAACACAAACTAATCCTATTCCGACACGAAACTGTACTAAACTAATGTTGAAAAGAATTTGTCTACATATTTTTGTTTATCATAAAAAAGTGCTTATATTCAGACTTGTTTGTGTTCAATACAGATAATGTAAAACCAAGGAATTTAATTTTTCTACTAATAACGCATTTGTTTATGGAGCAATGAAGTATGAATTCGTTTTCTAAAGGTATTTAAGTAAATATTCATATTTGTCTATATACTTTTGTCCATTACTGTATATATAGAGTGGCCCATCCATCTGTGGACGGAATATTACTCATAAACAAATACATTTTGGGAACATCTATTTATGGCATGTTATACATAACATTTGAGGGCACATTTCTAAAATATTGGCAATTATACAGGGTGTCCCAATTTTGACCTACATATCAGAGTTTTGATTTTTTATATGGGATGTCTCAAATTTTATTACATATTTGGATGAACCAATTCAAAAGAAGAATATTGATATAACATACTAAGGGGTTTTGGTAATTAGCTACTGAGATGTAAGGTGTTTTGTCCAGAAAAACCGTCCACTTCGGTAACCCCTCAATCCGCCATTTTGAAATTTGGAATGCTGAATTTTGCATCAAAAAAAACTTACACACACTCAGCTTTTATCTTACTTATTACTTGTTCAAATTTTCATTTTTGCTCATACAGGGTAGTCAAAAACGCGAATTGTACTTTTTCTCAAAAATTTCAAATGCATCACCCTTTATATTTGTGCAAGTTTGGATTCAATTTTTAATAAACTTTTTTTTGTATAAGGTTTGATTCAGATAAAATTACTAGATTTTGAGTTATTAAGCTTTTAATAGAACAACACACCAAAATTAAGGGAAAAAAATCACACCATCCATGGAAACAAAAGACAAACAGTGGGCTAGTTCCATATTGCCACTTAGGCCCGTATCGTCAGTCGTCCCTACAATTGTAGGGCGCGTTTATGGCCTCATTGATTGTCATACTCCTTTCTCTCCTTCAAAAATTTGTAGATTACACTTGTCCCGTGTCAGCGTCAGCGCTCTCCTATTGTGAAGATATGTTTTCTTTTTAAATTGTAGGAAATTTCAGGCTGATAAAACATGATATAACTCAAAAGCAAAATAGATGTTTGTGACATAACCTCAAAATAGAGCGCTGACACGGAGAAGTAGAAAACTATGACAATCAAGGAGGCCATAAAGGCGCCCTACAATTGTAGGGACGACTGACGATACGGACCTAAGAGTACAGATTTGACGTTTATTTTGGAAATCTACTTGCCTAACCCAGTAGGGGTTTTCCGTCGCATAATAGTACATGTTATGCCTGTTGACAACACCTATGCTGTTAAAAGTTGCCTCATCGCTAAAAAAACCTTATCCAGGCAACTAGTGTCTTCACTCACTTTATTTAGCATTATTCTACTAAACTCCATTCGAGCTGCGAAATCCTGAGGACGAAGGCCTTGATGCAAGCATAGATGATATGGATGGTACCTATGCTTGTGAATAATCCTTTGGACAGAAGTTCTGTATATATCAGTTTCTGCTCCAATTTGCCGTGCACTTAAATGGGGATTTTCCTGCTACTTTAATAGAACCTCCAACTGGTTCGCCTCAATGGAGACACTTGGATTATTTATTCATTTTTTACTATATTCCACCGCTATACTTGATTCAAAACGTTCTCGTAGTGTGAAAAATGTTTCCGGCCTTGGATGTCGCATATTACAGTACCGTTGCTTATAAATGCGAGATGCTAGGAAACTATTTCTTTGGGCTTCGACCAAAACACAAAGCTAATTTTGACAGTTTGTAACTAATCAACACTTTATTTGTTTCCAAGAATGATGCGATATTTTAGGCAATTAAGCCGTTCCATAAAAGACGTGCTAATAACCGAAAAAATAGCCGTAAAAACCCTCAGATGTAAATTAAAATTCGGAAAAGTAGCAAATAAGATAAAAGCTGAGGTGTGTAAGTTTTTTTTGATATAAAATTTAGCACTCCAAATTTCAAAATGGCGTCGTCGAATAAAAAACTGGACTGATGCGGTTTGATCAGGACGGAATTATTTTATTATTAAATGGCAAATCATTTTGAAAAGTTTTTTTAATTAAACGTTGATTGATTTTGGAACTATCAACTATTGAAAATTCCTTCGAGATTTCATCTTTTTTTCACTGATAACCTCCACATTATCCAACACACAGCAGTTGGCCGGCACGTGGAAGTATGGAAAGTATTATCAGAGATGCTTATTACCCTTGTTTTCATCTGCTTCATCAAGTTGATTTTAATCCTTAGTTTATGGTATGACCTAAAATTGAGGAAACATCCTGAGGCCATGGGTTTCTGGTACCAGTCTACCAATAAACTATTATTGTTGGTGCGGATGAGTATCGTGTCTAGAAAAGGGACAGACAGGTTCTCATCTTCTTTTTCAATGGTAAATTGGATGTAGGGGTCATAGCTGTTGAAATCTCCAGCTTTCACCAGACTACTAAATGTTTCCCTCAACTTAAACGTCAATAACATTTAGCAACAATCTCACATACATACACATACATACAAATGTAAGTTAATTTAAAATCATTTTGCACAATAGTTGCTATTTCTTATCAATGTTACTGCAGCTCCTGATGAAGATGGCAAAGTCCATTGAAAGCTAGAGGCTAATAAAGTATAAAGAGTCCTCATTGCTTGAACTTTGTCGAAGTACCCAACTAAAGGCGGAAGCTTGACCACATCTCAAGATATATAAACAGGGTGACTTGTCACGTATTCCTGTTAAGGGGTGATAGATTAGGTCAAAAGCAACCGATTTTGTTCTATAATGTCCTATCCAGAAGTTAACCGTTTTTGAGTTATTTGAATTTTATTTTTTTTATTTTTTATTCCGATTTCAGACGGTTAAATTTGAAATACAAAAAAACTACACGTTTGATTTTGAGTTTTTTGTTACCGTCGCATAGCGGACATTCCAATAGTTCATAATAAGTTATAAAATGTTGAAAACTTACAAAAGTTTTAAAATTACGCTTTTGAAATGTATGATTTTCTTATTTTTTACTAACTTATTCGATAAAAAATGCAATTTTCTGTAAAAAATCTCCTAGTAATGAAATGTGCAGATTATGTAAATAATATCTCTAACAAGCTTTCATTTGAGGTATAAAAGATACAACTCAAGTACAAAAACATAAAATTAAAAAAAGATTAGTAAAGTTGTACGAACGATAATTACGTAGGATAAATAAAAGGCTTTTATTTTAATTACAGTTTTATTTAATTACATTTCCTTTAGTATTTTACAGATTCTGCTCAAATTTGTAATCCCCTGTTACGAATACACGCCCGCAGTCTCTTACGTAATTCACTTTTGGTAATTCTAGTTGTTAAGCGGCTTTTTATTTGATCAGCTGCACTGATTATCCTTGTAATTAATTCATCGCGCGTTGGTACGGGCGAAACATCGTACACCAGGCTTTTCATATGTCCCCACACATAGTAATCCATCGGTGTGAGATTTGGGCTTCTTGCTGGCCAGGCAATGGGCCCGCCTCTGCCAATCCATTGATTTGGAAAATTAGAGTCTAAATACGCCCGTACTAATCTACTGTAGTGTGCGGGAGAGCCGTCGTGCTGGAACCGCATATTTTGTCTCGTCGCCAATGGGACATCTTCCATTAATGGAAACGAGTGATTTTTCAAGAACTCTTCATACACTTCTCCATTTAAATTGGCGGGCAGAAAATGAGGTCCAATTAAATATCCATCAATGATGCCCATCCACACATTGACTGAAAATCGGCTCTGAGACCCCGTCGGTCTTATTTTTCTGGGGTTTAAAGCTTCTTTATCAGCCCAGTAATGAGCATTATGGTAGTTAGCGATCCCGTACTTATCAAACTTCGATTCATCGGTCCACAGAATTTTCTTAAAATAGTCTGGATCTTCTGTATCTGCATGTAACATGTACCTGCAGAAATCTAATCGTATTGCAGGATCGCCCTCTTCAATCACATGTACAGGCGTGTACTGATAAGGGTATAATCTTGCAGTATGCACAGTAAACCATACTTTGTATTGTGATATACCCAACTGAGCAGCCACAATGCGCGTGGACGTAGTAGGGTCTTCCTGAAACACACGAAGGATTTCCTCTTCATCTTCAGGAGGATAGACTCGGGGTCGAACAGCATCACTATGTTGCCTTTGAACACGTCCGGTTTGGCGGATGCGCCGATACACAGAGTCAAACACAGTAACATGAGGTGTTCGGCGATTCGGGAAACGTTGCCGATATTCACGGCGGGCAGCTGTAGAATCGCCGTTACAAAGAAACCACTCGAAATGAACTGAGAAACTCGAAAATAATAATCGATATTTTTGGAATGGAAAGAGATATCGAGTTGCGGTATTCGGGACGTTCTTGACCACCTCTTTGAGAACACGTACAGGGTTCAATCGGTATATCTCTTCTATTTATCCATATATACCGGGTGAGCAAAGGAAGTCATATTTTTTTAGCGAAGTCGGAGGCTATGTCAGATTCTCAACTTTTGATCTTGGAATTTTTTTTGTGGATATTTTTCATCTTTGGACTATCCTAAAAAAAGGAATTTCTCAAAATTTTCGAAAGATCTCGTACGGTTATAAACTTTTTCTCAGAAAATAATGTTACATCAGGAAGAGTAGGAAAACGTAACCCGAGAATTTACTAATAACCTCTGAAAAAGATGCCACGAAAATGCCAGGTTGTAATCGATGTGCGGGTTGGCATTACAAGGTAGTCACAATATTGTTTAAAATAACAGTTGGTGTTTTGTAAAAAGTTTGTTTTGTCATATATAAATAAATAATTTAGATATTCAACTGGTTGTTTGTTTTCTAAAATGCTACATAATGTTAATCAATAAGTTCTTTGCTGTTGTTTAAAAATTTAATAGAATCTATTACCTATTGGAAAACATCTCCAATGAAGACGCGTACGCCAATGCTGAATGGAAAAGATAAAAAATTCCATATAAAAGATGAATAGCAGTGTTGGCCAGCATCATAGCATTTTGAAAAAAAAAATTGTAAGTTATTACCAAACCAAAAAGTGCTATTTGGTGTTACGCCACTGGAATGCACCCCTATATTAAGAGTAGTAACTTGGATTTGCTAATTAAGCTGTTTAATTGCATGGTAAATTTTATAAATTCGGTTTAAATTAGCAGCAGGATGATAAAAAAAATACCCATTCTTAAGAGAAACCTCCCTCTTTAGAGATAAATGTAACACTATTTAAAATTGGATAATTTGCGTCAGCCAAGTTTAGAAAAATATGAGAAATCATTTTTTTTTTAGGATAGTCCAAAGATCAAAAAGATGCATAGAAAAATTTCCAAGATAAAAAAATTGAGAATCTGACATAGCCTCAAACTTTGCTAAACAACCTTACTTCATTTGCTCATCCTGTGTAAGTGGATAAATACAAGAAATATACCTGACATAGCCCCAAGCTTCGCTAAAAAAACCTGACTTCATTTGCTCATCCTGTATAAGTTGATAAATACAAGAAATATACCGGACGAACCCTATACGTGTTCTCAAAGAGTTGGTCAAGAAACTCCCGAATACCGTAACTCGATATCTCTTTCCATTCCGAAAATATCGAGATTTGAATTTGGGTAAAATTTTCCAAGTTGCAGAGCAACTGTCCACCAGTTTATATTTATATATAAATAATACCGCATACTAACAATTATTAACTTTAAGAGCTGCGGCAAACCATTGAGCTATAGGAGTGCTCTTTCAACTTTAATTTTGTACAGCTTTCGGTCATCTATGCAACCATCATCAGGAGCTGGAAATGATACTCAAGTAGCGACATTTTTCAATCAACAAAGCAAATAACTACTTATCAAGTCGTTGAAATCTCAGCTACATCGATGTTATGCAAGAATTGAGAAACTTCATATCTGGGTACAAAATCAAATATGAGACACGCGCATATCATAACTATTAGATTATCTTGATAATATGGGAAGCATACGTAGAGCGGCTGAGAATTTTAATGTTAAGAAATCCACCGTAAGTGATATAAAGAAAAACAAAGCAAATATAAGAAGATTCGTGTCGGAGTGATTCAGTGGGCCAGGTATGGTTTTTTGCTCCTCTTGTGATGACTTAAAAAAACTTTGTTAATGTTGTTAGGTAATAGGCAGATTGTACGAAAGTTGCTTTGTATAAGTGGTTTCTACAGCAGCGCAGTGCTCATGTGCCTGTCTCATCAGAGATTCTGCGAATAGAAGCTAAACAATTTTATCAAAGAATAACCAGGAAAAATGATTTTTGGGAACTTCAGGTTGGCTTGACAAATTCAAAAACAGCACGGAATACGATTTTTGAAGTATGTGGTGAAAAACTGTCCAGCGATATAAATGTCATAATACCATTTCAAGAAAAATTTCGGGCTGTAATTGATGAAATGAATTTAAATGCTGAACAAGTTTATAATGCTGATGAATAGGCAGCGTTTTGGAGAGCTCTGCCTGACACTGCATGGGTTCATAGTCAAGAAAAATCAGCACCTAGTCGAAAAATTTCTAAAGATCATGTAACAGTCATGCCTTATTGCAATGCAGCTGGAACTCATAAGTTAACCCTTTTGGCTCTTGTAAAAGCCTCAAATTCAAGGGTCTTTGCGAATGCTACGTTATTACCGGTCAAATACAAGGCAACTAGCAAAGGATGGATGACCAGAACATTTTTTTAGAATGGTTTAAGACCTGTTTTATACCCGACGTCAAAAAATTTGAAATGTGAAGCCAACAGACCCCATAAAGCTTTGTTACTTATAGATAACGCTCCTTCCCATCCGCCTGAAACAGAAATAAATGTTGATCTCAACTTTAGAGTTATGTTTTTACCACCCAACTGCACAGTGGTTTTACAGCCAATGGATCAAAATTTAATCCAAAACATACAAGTAACCTACAGGAAACGGTTACTAAATCAAAAGATGCAGTTTTTAATCTAGATATTGCTTGGAAGTCCATATCTCAAAAAAACATCCAAAAAAGTTGAGGAGCATTATGAGCTAACCAAAGAAGGGATGCAGCTGAAGAGGAGTCTGATGAAGAAAACACTTCACTCGTAGAACTTCAACGGCAACTTTGTCCATTAAACGAGGAAGATTTGAGTACCATTACAGATTCCTTGCGCATTACAGATCCAGAAAATGTCTTAAACCTGGAAGAAATTGTTGAATGGGCATTAGGTAAAAATGAGTTTTTATTGACCTAACTGAAGAGGAGCTATTTTGACACGGACGATTAAAATATTGTGGCTAAAGAAAAACCTTGGCGATAGTGTAAAGGCATTAACAGTAGGTATTCAGTGGGCAGAAGAAAACGATTTACTTATGCACGAAGATTTGCTCTTAAAAAGGTGAAAGAGAAAGCAGGTGACGCAGCTACCTCCAAGACCATTCAGAAAAAAGTAGATTATTTTTTTTAAAGCCACTTAAATTTACATATTTTTTATTTATTTACTACCTATGTGCTATATAAATTACTTCATTCATATGTGTACTTATAAATGTGTATTTAAGTTCTTATTATTGCTGTTTAATTTATATTTCAATAATTTTGTTATATATAAATGACTTATTTATAATTAGAAAAGAATATGAGATATAAAAGAATATAAAAAATGATTGATTCCATTTATCCGAATCCTTCGGTAATCCTACTTGGTACGAAATGTGTCCGGATTATCGAAGTTGCACTGTACAATGTTTTGAAGGCAATTTTGGGAACCTAGCCATAATACTAAAACATACACTAAATTGAAGGATACTATTAGCTTTGCGTTTTATTATTGCCACAACATATTGTAACGCCCTCATAACTAGCATTTTGAGTAGCAAAGAGACACCCTCGTCGCTTCGAAGATAAATACCCACGCCGACGGCAGGCAGGAAGTCGGCCCGCAGCGGATGTTTAGTCAAGATCTCAAAACGCGATAGTCCAGTCGACATAGTCATACATTTGTAATAAATTAGTGTGATATTAATAAAACAGATTTTAAATAGTAGAAACGGTGTTTTTGTTAAAATATCTTTTACGATTTCTTTGGTAAACAAAAGTGATTGATATTAGCAGACAATGATAAAAATAGACGTTTTTAGTTCCCTCTCAGAACTAACGGAAGCCAGTGGAAACTACTGTTTATGATTTTAGATGTAGACAAAAATACTCATAATAATAATAATAGGTCTTCCTTGAGGTATTCATTATAATAATAAATTCACTTGTACAGTAAACTGAAACAAAAAAATGCCTTCATATAGAAAAAAGAACATACCAAACCAAATAAATTATTAAGAAATTAATACATTATTACGTTACCTTCTGGCTGTTTTTCCTAGTTTAATAATTAACCATGCAGAATAATACAAGAAGCGAAAAAGTTGATATGCTTCTCATTTTTGGAGAATGTAGGTAAAATTCCGTACAAGCTGCTAGAATGTATGCAGAAAACATCAAAAAATTCCGTGTGTAGAATTTTAAGTATGTATAAATACCGGTCTTACAAGTATTAATTACACCAGCATCTTTACGAAGCTGATTATGAACGAGGGCTTGAATATTATTGTAACTGGTTTTTACAAAAATACCAAGAGGCCAACACTTTTCCTTATAAAATTCTTTATACAGACAAAAGTCGCTTTACAAATTTAGGCGTTTTCAACAGAAATAATAAAATATAGTAGTCCAAAGAAAATTTGCACTTAATGGAAGAAGGAAATTATAGGTGTGAGCCACCTGCTAGCGACACCCGGTATATACATGTCAACTAAGCATAACCATTTTAGCTTAAATATTTTTGCTGTAGCTGTATGTCTATCACAATAAAATCGCTTCAAAATACAGTAGAATTTTTTCAGAGTTATTGAAACATGTTCCTTGATGCTTAGAATAGTGTCAAAAGTCAACCCTAAAATTTCGCAGTATCCACTAACGGCAATGAAGCTCCACCAATATTGATATGGGATTACTTAGTGAACCTTTTCGGGGAAATCTAGTGTACTGAACGTACACTAATCACCCCTTATGGCATAATAAAGTCTTAAATTCTGATAGTTCGGAACTTAATTTGTAATTATAGGATAACTAACATTAACCGAAGTTATTGAATATACAAAGTATAGGATATACACAGAACTATCCCAAATAGGGGATAAAATGATGTGAAAATACATATTTATGTTTTTCCAAGATTTTTATACAATTAAATCACTTTTTTACACCGAAGCAGCTACGCCGGCAGAAGCCTAAATGGCAGGGTGCCGCGGCTGCTATGTGAGGAGCTTTAAGAAACTTTGTTAATAGGATTTCTGAATTGCCTAAGCTTAGTAGAACTGGGAAAAGCCTCCTCATGCAGATTGTTCCACAATCTCGATACCCTAGGGAGAAAGAAGCGGTCGTATCTGCCCAGTTCTACATGTACGAAGTTCGACACGGTGAGGATGGGAGGCCGAAGTCAGAGGGAGTCTGTCTGACAGGCTCATCGCGCGGCGGCATCATAGAGGAGAGCTCTGATGAGCAAATCCGGTAGGTGTAGCGGTAGTCGTTCGTACAATTGTAGGCCGCCTTTATGGCTTCCTTGATTGTCATAGTCTTTTCTCTCCTTCAAAGATTTCTATATTGCACCTGTTCCGTGTCAGCGTCAGCACTCTCCTATTGTGAAGTTATGTTTTCTTTTTCAATTCAGGGAAATTTCAGGCTGATAAAAAATGATATAAACCAAAAGCACGAACAATTTGATGCAAATGGATATTTGTGACATAACCTCAAAATAGAGCGCTGACACGGAAAAATAGAAAACTATGAAAATCAAGGGGGCCATAAAGGCGTCCTACAATTGTAGCAACGACTGACGATACGACCCTAACTGTCAGAGAAGAGTCATCGATCAGTCGGACAGCTCTCCTCTGAACAAGATCGAGCATGGATCATCTAGTCGGGGCGGCAGCACCCCAAGCATATGAGCAGTGCTCGAGGCTAGGTCTTGTGCAGAGTGAGATCATACGAATGAAAGCCAGCCGAAATGAATCGAATCTTAAGATATCTGGAAGAGACGCGAAAGACCTGGTGCATGCTCCGCTGCAAATCTCTTCTTTATAACGACAGGAATCAAGTCCGGGCCGGAAACGTTGTTGTCGAGCGACAAGAGCAACGTCGCTCGACAACAACGAGTCTTACGGTGAATGCCTGAATGTTACTTCCCGCATAGTGTAGGGCACCCTTCGAATCGTCGGCACTCGGGCGTTGGGTCCATGCTGGAGTTTGCAGCAAAGATCTTGGCGAGCACTTCCGACTTAGCCGTTGAGTTGGTGACAATCTTTCCATCCTGACTCGTAAGTGGTGGAAAGCTACTCTGTCTAATCATATTATCAAATTTCCCCAAAAATAATTGAAAAGTCTGGTTTTATTCGTGCAAGTTGTTCAAGGGGGTATTTAAAACATGGACGCATAAAAATGGGTACACCAGTTTTTCTGTGGGAAAACTTTTTATTTGGCAACAAAGAATGAGAAAACGTGTTTTTTGGGATTCAATCGAAAGTGTTGACAGGAACAAAACGACTTTTCATATAAGATTTTTAGGTATTTATGAGACTTACAAAATGAGACCACATGTAAAAGGATCCGACTAACAGCCGGTGCACACGGACGTATTTTGACAGTGCGGTAACGCAACGTCGACGCAGACAGTGTTTCCATCGCTCGTGTGCACTCAATGATATAATCTAATGTACCGCTTCGTCATCGGAACGTCTAATGAGAGAAGTTCACAGGAGCCTTGCACGTCAGGTTTTCAACGGTGCGTTACCGTCGAACGTTGGACGTCGAGTAATTGAACAAATGCGCTACGATATTCGAAAAACATACGTTACTATACACATTTTAAAGCAAAGCGGATGTGTCTATCATCTTTTGTTGCGAATTACTCACAAATACGAAATGTTTGAATTTGTTTAGAAGAAAAAACGTAACCTATCCTTTTTTGCATAAAAATACCATTTATCTTCCGGATTGGTATCCGATTCACACCTGCAAGGTAAACCAGTATATTTTGCTATAAAATGCCCTTTGAAGCTGTATATTGCTCAATAAACTAGTAGTGAGCAACGTCGCTCGACAACAACGTTTCCGGCCCGGACTTGATTCCTGTCGTTATAAAGAAGAGATTTGCAGCGGAGCTTGCACCAGGTCTTTCGCGTCTCTTCCAGATATCTTAAGAATCCGGCAGTTTCACAGACAACTGGACCGTGACCAACCCATCTCAAAAAGGATCTAAGACCGATCCTTCTATGGGCCTATAGCACTGGTTTCTGTTAAAGGTAAGGTGATGGACGATTCATTTCGGCTGGCTTTCATTCGTATGACCTCACTCTGCACAAGACCTAGCCTCGAGCACTGCTCATATGCTTGGGGTGCTGCCGCCCCGACTAGATGATCCATGCTCGATCTTGTTCAGAGGAGAGCTGTCCGACTGATCGATGACTCTTCTCTGACAGTTAGGGTCGTATCGTCAGTCGTTGCTACAATTGTAGGACGCCTTTATGGCCTCCTTGATTTTCATAGTTTTCTATTTTCCGTGTCAGCGCTCTATTTTGAGGTTATGTCACAAATATCTATTTGCATCAAATTGTTCGTGCTTTTGATTTATATCATTTTTTATCAGCCTGAAATTTCCCTGAATTGAAAAAGAAATCATAACTTCACAATAGGAGAGTGCTGACGCTGACCCGGAACAGGTGCAATATAGAAATCTTTGAAGGAGAGAAAAGACTATGACAATCAAGGAAGCCATAAAGGCGGCCTACAATTGTAGGAACGACTACCGCTACACCTACCGGATTTGCTCATCAGAGCTCTCCTCCATGATGCCGCCGCGCGATGTGCCTGTCAGACAGACTCCCCCTGACTTCGGCCTCCCATCCTCACCGTGTCGAACTTCGTACATGTAGAACTGGGCAGATACGACCGCTTCTTTCTCCCTAGGGTATCGAGATTGTGGAACAATCTGCATGAGGACGCTTTTCCCAGTTCTACTAACCTTAGGCAATTCAGAAATCCTATTAACAAAGTTTCTTAAAGCTCCTCACATAGCAGCCCCGGCACCCTGCCATTTAGGCTTCTGCCGGCGTAGCTGCTTCGGTGTAAAAAAGTGATTTAATTGTATAAACATCTTGGAAAAACATAAATATGTATTTTCACATCATTTTATCCCCTATTTGGGATAGTTCTGTGTATATCCTATACTTTGTATATTCAATAACTTCGGTTAATGTTAGTTATCCTATAATTTCAAATTAAGTTCCGAACTATCAGAATTTAAGACTTTATTATGCCATAAGGGGTGATTAGTGTACGTTCAGTACACTAGATTTCCCCGAAAAGGTTCACTAAGTAATCCCATATCAATATTGGTGGAGCTTCATTGCCGTTAGTGGATACTGCGAAATTTTAGGGTTGACTTTTGACACTATTCTAAGCATCAAGGAACATGTTTCAATAACTCTGAAAAAATTCTACTGCATTTTGAAGCGATTTTATTGTGATAGACATATTATGAATTTTAAAACTAGGAAAAAACTACGTGAATCTCTCATACCAGTATTTCTAATTTTCGCTCATTGTAACGCTGTTTCCTATCCATGCCACTAAAAATGTTACAAAAGTTCCAAAGTAGCTGTTGTAAATTTATTTATAACCTAAAAAATATGATTCAACTACAGCAAAAATATTTAAGCTAAAACGGTTATGCTTAGTTGACATGTATATACCGGGTGTCGCTAGCAGGTGGCTCACACCTATAATTTCCTTCTTCCATTAAGTGCAAATTTTCTTTGGACTACTATATTTTATTATTTCTGTTGAAAACGCCTAAATTTGTAAAATGACTTTTGTCTGTATAAAGAATTTTATAAGGAAAAGTGTTGGCCTCTTGGTATTTTTGTAAAAACCAGTTACAATAATATTCAAGCCCTCGTTCATAATCAGCTTCGTAAAGATGCTGGTGTAATTAATACTTGTAAGACCGGTATTTATACATACTTAAAATTCTACACACGGAATTTTTTGATGTTTTCTGCATACATTCTAGCAGCTTGTACGGAATTTTATCTACATTCTCCAAAAATGAGAAGCATATCAACTTTTTCGCTTCTTGTATTATTATGCATGGTTAATTATTAAACTAGGAAAAACAGCCAGAAGGTAACGTAATAATGTATTAATTTCTTAATAATTTATTTGGTTTGGTATGTTCTTTTTTCTATATGAAGGCATTTTTTTGTTTCAGTTTACTGTACAAGTGAATTTATTATTATAATGAATACCTCAAGGAAGACCTATTATTATTATTATGAGTATTTTTGTCTACATCTAAAAACATAAACAGTAGTTTCCACTGGCTTCCGTTAGTTCTGAGAGGGAACTAAAAACGTCTATTTTTATCATTGTCTGCTAATATCAATCAATTTTGTTTACCAAAGAAATCGTAAAAGATATTTTAACAAAAACACCGTTTCTACTATTTAAAATCTGTTTTATTAATATCACACTAATTTATTACAAATGTATGACTATGTCGACTGGACTATCGCGTTTTGAGATCTTGACTAATCATCCGCTGCCGGTCGACTTCCTGCCTGCCCTCGGAGTGGGTATTTATCTTCGAAGCGTCGAGGGTGTCTCTTTGCTACTCAAAATTCTAGTTATGAGGTCGTTACAATATGTTGTGGCAATAATAAAACGCAAAGCTAATGATATCCTTCAATTTAGTGTATGTTTTAGTATTATGGCTAGGTTCCCAAAATTGCCTTCAAAACATTGTACAGTGCAACTTCGAAAATCCGGACACATTTCGTACCAAGTAGGATTACCGAAGGATTCGGATAAATGGAATCAATCATTTTTTATATTCTTTTATATCTCATATTCTTTTCTAATTATAAATAAGTCATTTATATATAACAAAATTATTCAAATATAAATTAAACAGCAATAATAAGAACTTAAATACACATTTATAAGTACACATATGAATGAAATAATTTATATAGCACATAGGTAGATAAAAAAAAAATATGTAAATTTAAGTGGCTTTAAAAAAATAATCTACTTTTTTCTGAATGCTCTTGGAGGTAGCTGCGTCGCCTGCTTTCTCTTTCACCTTTTTAAGAGCAAAGCTTCGTGCATAAGTAAATCGTTTTCTTCTGCCCACTGAATACCTACTGTTAATGCCTTTACAATATCGCCAAGGTTTTTCTTTAGCCACAATATTTTAATCGTCCGTGTCTAAATAGCTCCTCTTCAGTTAGGTCAATAAAAACTCGTTTTTACCTAATGCCCATTCAACAATTTCTTCCAGGTTTAAGACATTTTCTGGATCTATTTTGCCTCGATTTTCGGCCATACCTTGTTTGCTATCAGTCGGATCTTTTTACGACTGGAGAAGAAGTATAGATGAAAAAGAATGTATTGTAACAGTATTTTTAGACTTCCAAATGGCATTTGAGACTATAGATAGGGATAAATTGTTAATGAAATTGCCTGACTATAGTTTTAAAGGATCAGCAACATTTTACAAAATTATTTAGTAAACATAAGTCAAAAAAGTTAAGTTGTAAATATTATGTCAAGCGGTCAAAATATATCAGTAGGGGTGCCACAGGGGAGTAAATTAGGGCCGTTATTATTTATAAGATGATATCTCTGACATTTTAGATCACTCCAAAATTCAAATATTTGCGGACAATACACTTTATATATATATATATATATATATATATATATATATATATATACAGGGTGACTTCGAAGTTGAGTCATTTATTTTAACAGTGAGTAGATCTGATCAAAAGAAATGTTTTTTTCCTTTACCATTTTTCTGGTAAAATTAAAGTAACAAAGTTATAGCCCTTTGGAAGTTTGAGTACCGCCCTGCCTATTATATGCTCGTGTTTGGCGACAACGGATATAATCCGCCTGACCGGTTCATCGCATCGGAAACAAAAAAGCGAAAGAATTTGAAACGTTTATCACGATGTTTTTCGTCAGTCGATAAATCCTGAGTGAATAGTAGTGTGTTGCGTGGCTCAAACGAAATCAAAAATGGCACATGTTTACGAAAATGCTGAACTTGTGGACATGATTCTTATTTACGGGGGGGCAGTCTTTACAAAATGCTCCCGGATGCATCACGGATTTATGCGAATCGGTTTCCCAATCGAGTGCAACCAACCCCTCGTGCCTTTGTTAATGTAGTGCAAAGGGCTCGTGAATCAGGTGACTTACGACCTCACAGGTGAGGGCATGCTGCTCCAAGACCGCACGATCAAATACAGGTCCGCACTGAAATACTTGTCGGAAGGATACTTTATTAAACAAGGTAACATTTTTTTTTTATTTTTTTTTATTTTTACACACACATTTTGGTTTATCTTCCTTCTACAATCATTATCTGAAAATTAATGACTCAACTTCAAAGTCTTCAAATATAGCACATAAGCATTTGGACACTGCTTTAGAATTGTTAAATAGTGATACTAAAAAAATTATGAATTGGTTAAATGTTAATAAACTTAAATTAAACACTAATAAAACAAATATATGTCAATAGGGAAACATTTACGTGAGAAAACAATTAGGCTCATGATTAATGATGAAAAATTGAAGTAGTCGAATCATTTAATATATCTGGGTATATATGTGGATAGTAAACTACTGTTTTACGAGCATAATGAATACATTATTTCAGAAATATTAAAAAAGATAAGTTACTTCTATAATCGTAGTATGTATTCCAAAAAAATTGTGTATAACACTATAATTCGTCCATAAACAATAGTTCCCAGAAGGGGCATTTTTGTTATAAGTGTACTGATATCTCTGAAAAACGTGAAGCAGTATATTTCACATACTTTCTATCCCCTATTTGGGGTAGCTCTGTGTATATCCAATATTTTGTATGCAACGTAAAATCAGTTTTTGAGAAAGTGTTTTATACAGTATGATTATAAAAGTGCAAAAATGTATGGCTCACCCTGAATTACGTCTTTAAACTATCAGAATTTCTATGTGGAACTGATTAAATACGTTTTCTCCAAGCCGAAAAACACCTAAACGTTTTTCTTAGAACTTGTAATTTTTGAGGGTGGACTTTTCTGGGTTGGATTTAATCCCGACGTTACAAATGAGTTATACTCTCTTTAAGCCTCATTCATCAGCTCAGATTTGTCACATCCACGACCTGGTGCTCACCTAATGTAGAGCTGCTATTCGATGTACAGGATGGCCAACTAAGAATGCGAAGTACTGTATCTGGGAACCTATCCATAGTAGAGGCTTGCGGCAAAAAAGTTTTGACCAAAACGGCCAAGAGGAGAACCTGGAAAATATTTTCAAGTTTCTGAAATGGCGGCTATGGGGCGTAACTGAAACCTTGAATCCAATAAAGTTTCTGTGTAAAAAATACCTGATTAAATTCGAGGATAACCTGAACCTTTTTTGTATGACCATTTTTGCTGTATCTCTAAAAATAAAGTGGTGGGGGGGGTATTCAAATGTTTCCGTAAAAATACCCTGTATCTTCGAAAAGGCTGAGCCGATTTTAACAAACTAGGGCTAGCCGAAAAGAGCTATTTTTGGACTACAATTGCTATAATATTTGATGTTTTGTTAGTTTCAGATGTGGCCGCTAGAGGGATTTTTTTCGTCATTCCGACATAAATAGTTAATTTTCGCATAAAAATTGCACCTATATGATTTTTTTATGAAAAAGTAGATAAATGATATCTAAACAAGCTCGCGAAAACTGCATCTCGATATCTTGTCCCTAACCTAAAATTTTGGCAAAGAAAATGTTATATGTACAAAAATCTGTAGATTTTTTTAACTAATTTTTCCGTAATTCTTTTTTATTCATCAGAATAAAATCACCCTTTTTGAAAATATCATAAAATATCACTAAAAGATAAGTAAGCAATGCTAATAACAAAAGGCATATTTTTTGTTTAAATGCATATTCACCTTGGGTTTATAATAGAAACAAAACAAATACCTAATCACAACATAAATAATCCTCAAATTGTTAATAGCTTCGCGTTACTTTGAGCAATTTTTGTCATTACGAAATGCGTTTTACGAACGGTGAAGCTGTTGATATGCTTGCAGTTTATTTTGAATGTCTTCAGAATGCCGCAGTAGAAAAAGGGTTTACGCGACTCGATATCCAAATCGGCGTCTTTGCCATGCGAGTTTTTCCTCGCTTAGTGGCGAGCTTACTAGCCAATAATAGTTTTCGTCCTACGTTTCAACGGCAAAGAATAGGAAGAACAAGAAAATATTAACCGCGTACTGGGATATATTAAAGGAAATGCTCATGTCAGCACAAGGGCATTATCCCTTGAGTTGGACATATCACGAACAACAGCTCAAAATATTTTGAAGGACCATAGGTAAGTTCTATTGACCATCAAAAAAGGGATTTATTTAGATTTAACTTTTTTTTTAATTACTCAAAGTATGTACCCATATCATGTCGTTTTTCATTAGGCCTTGAAAGAATAAGACTTTGATCGGAGATTGGACTATTGCCATTGGGTGTTAAAGAGAGACAGAGAGAATTTTTATTTCAAATTATTTGGACCGATGAAGCCACCTTTAATAGGGACTGGAGAGTCAATCTGCATAATATGCATTGGTTGCGTGAAGTGCACCAAGCGCGTTGGAGTTTAAATGTGTCGTGTGGCCATATTTTTTCGAGCAATCCCTAAATGGCGATGTCTTTCCTGACTTTTTGGACAATCAATTACCGTTGCTGTTGGAAGATGTGCCACTAGAAAGAAAAACAACAAAACTTGTTTTTACAGTTGGATGGTTGTCCATCACATTTTGCTATTACTGTGCGAGTGCATATTGATGCAGTATCTCAACAGCGGTTGATTGGAAAAGGAAGTCTGTTTCCATGGCCTTCGCGCTCCCCAGACTTAACTTGTCTTGATTTATATTAATGGGGGCGGTTGAAGGACATCGTGTTGCAGACTCAACCTACAACCAGAGTTATGATAAAACGGATTCGTAGTGCAATACGAAACATACCGAGAGTCGAAAATGAAGCTCCAGTTTTGTCTACCCAAGAGAGGCTTCTGGAATGCATAGAGTCAGTATTTCGAGCATTCCCGGGGTCGTTAAAAGCATTTATTTTTAAAATCTGTCCCTTTTAGGGCCACAACTTAAAAATGAAAAGAAATTCCAGAAAAATTAGTTAAAAAAATAAGGGATTTCCGCATAAAATTTTCTTTGGCCTAAAGTTTAGGTTAGGGACAAGATATCGAGATACGGTTTTCGCGGGCTTGTTTAGACATCATTTAGCTACTTTTTCATAAAAAAAATTCATACCAATGCATTTAATTTTTTTGAGAAAATTGACCTGTTCTATCGAATGTCGAAACAGACCCTCTAGCGGCCACATCGGAAACTAACAAAACTTCAAATATTATACATGTATAGCCCAAGAATAGCTATTTTCAACTAGACCAAGTTTGCTAACTACGACTCAGCTGTTTCGAAGATACAGGGTGTTTTTTAAGGAAAGATTTGAATAACCCCCACCACTTTACTTTTAGAGATACAGCAAAAATTGTCAAACAAAAAAGGTTCAGATTATCCTCGAATTTAAGGATCAGGTATTTTTTTGTTAGGTTTATGTAGCGGAATTCACAGAAACATCACTTTTTTAGATATCAGATTAGATTGGGATTTTTTCCGCAAGCCTCTATGATTGATAGGTTCCCAGATACAGGTACTAAATTTTGCGAAGTAACACCTAGTTTTCTGGATATTGACCAAATTAAGGAAGCAGTATACAAAGAAATTGTGTAATCTATAACGATCTTTTGATGGTACTCACTTCTGAGCAGCTGCTGATGTATCGCCTGTACGGCAGCCGCGCTATGCTGTGCAGCATACTTGTCCATAGTGGGCGGTATCCCTTGGCCGCCTCCGCTGGCCGTTGAGCTGCCAGCGCTATCTCCCCTGCAGAAAAGAGTACTTCGATTAAATTTTAATATCCATGAGAGGGAGGGTATCACGTGATACGTCATCCACAATGTTTTTGATAAAAGTTTTACTAGTTTATCCATAAAAGTTTATGATTGTATTGTTTTCTGATAAGCCATGATGATTTTTAAGTGTTCAACCAATTGTTTCACTACCTTTCTCGAAATGTGACATACTGAGACTTCTCATCGTAAACATCATATAGCAACAATCTCGCTTCCTCCTGAAGATTATAACACATTATCGAAATCTACCCAGTCACGTTGCCAGCAATCAGTACTTCGATCCATAGGGAGTCAACTCATATGGGAGGATGGAAAACAGTTCGGTGTTGCCGGACCACAACCTGATACTACCGGTATCCAGAAAAGATTGCGGCTGTGACAAATATGACGGTTTATTGCTGTCATTTATAGTTAACCTCCCTTTTATTTGTGTCTGGATGCAGTGTTGCCATTCGTAGCGACTTGTCGCGAAAATAGCGACTTTTTTACTACTTTGAGACGTAGCGGCGATTTTCAAAAACAAACCTGTTTGTAGCGACTTTTTCGACTTATTTTTAGGACAATTTATTTTTAATTATTTAACGATTTAGATATTAATTGAAATTATCGTAATAAGTACATACATTTATTTATATTCAAATTATGTTTAAGGACGAGGCGCTACTGATTGCCAGTATGCCGGTTGTCATGTCTGCTTTATCGGCTCAGCTGGGATTACCACGATACCACGTATTAGCTGTGCTCTGGTACTTCCCAGAAACCTCTTGGTCTTGTCAAACCCTTTTGTTTTAATTCCATAATATTATTGACCTGTGACTTACGTCCAACGTATTTGTTTCTTGGGTAATTGAAATTTATTGTGATTCGGGGAATACAATGGATAGCATAAAAAAATACTTTGGTCTAGCTGAGAATCAACCTTCCACTTTGAAAAGGGGTAAGTTATTTATTTTGCCATCCATCTTTTGATTTTTATTGAATTTATATCTGTTACTTTAAGGTCGCGCTGTATCAGAATCTGAGGAAACTGAAGAATTAAATATCCCACCCGCAAAGGCGACTGAAAAGAAAAAATCGCGAAAACAAGGTTTTTCTCTGAAATGGTTGGAAGATCCTCTTTTCTCAGGATGGTTATTCAAATCTAAAGATGGAAAAGCTAAGTGTATATGTTGCAATATTTATTTGTCGACAAAAAAATCGGATTTATTAAAACATGCTAAAACCGGCAAGCATACATTAAATTCCCAGAACGTATCCAATACCAAAACAATAAGTGTTTTGTTTAAACAGCAAAATATTACCAAAGACGTAATGATCGCTGACCTGAGATATTCATTATTAGTTGTGGCACATAATTTTAGTTTTAATTCTGTAAAACATGTCGTAGATATTTCGAAAAGAATATTTAGTGACTCTTCAATGAGTGAAAAAGTTAAATTAAGTAGAACAAAATGTACTTTGTTAAAAATGTTCTTTCACCTGTAATATGTGATGAACTAACATATCAGCTAAAAAATACCTCATTTTCAGTTCTAGTAGATGAAAGTACGGATATTTCTAATAACAGGGTAATTTGTATTTCAGTTAGATTTGTAAACCTTAAAAATAATTTAACGACTCAGCTTTTAGACTGCATAAAAATTGATGCGGATGAGGGAACAGCTAAAGGATTGTTTTCATTATTTGAAATTTGTCTTAAGAAGTTTAATTTAAAATTTGAAAATATTGTGGGGTATTGTTCAGATAATGCCAGCATAATGATGGACAATAAAGAATCATTTAAAACATACTCACTTAGTAAAAATGAAAATATTGTTGTAATTGGTTGTGTTTGTCATTTGTAGGTTCTGCAGCATCGGAATGTTTGCCAACTAATATAGAATGTTTTTTGCAAAATATTTATATATATTTTTCTAGAAGCCCAAAGCGTCAATCAATTTTGGAAGAGTTCCAGGCGTTTTTTTAAGAAGGAAAAACACAGAATTTTGAGACCAGCCAAGACTCGATGGCTCTCATTGTCTAAATGTGTAGATAGGGTGCTTGATCAGTGGGAAATTCTAAAAGAATTATCTAAAGTTGCACTAGTCGAAGATAAAAATCCGACTGCAAGTGGAATTTATAATGAATTTTTAAACCCTTTTGTAAAAGCATACTTGGAATTTCTTAATTATATTTTACCCCTATTTAATGCATTCAAGTGTGTCCAGTCTGACAAAGCTTTATTCCTCATTATTACCAAAGAAAGTAAGAGTTTTACCATCAACTGTGTGGAAATTTTGTTTAAGCGGAACTTTTTGTTGATGAATCCCTATTTACATTAAATTTTTTCCATCCCCATTGTTTACTACCATTAGAATAAATTCAGCTTAGGCTTAGCGTGGAGACTTATATATATTTAAAAATTTAGATAAAGGTGACGTTCAACAATTTAAGTTAAAATGCTTGAGTTTTTACCAAAAAGCTGCTACCAACTCAATTAAAAGATTTCCTGTTAAAGATACGTGGATGGAACATCTTGATTTTATAGAACCCAATAACGTTTTGAATTTTAAATTCACGGAAAATTCAATACATATTAAAGTTGTTTTAAAAAAAATTAAATATGCTGATAGTAATTTGGCGTTTTCAGAACTGACTAAAATACAAAATTATTTTTCTTTCGAAGAAAAAGTACAGCTTAAACAAAAATCAGCGGTAGCTTTTTGGGGTGAACTGAAAGAATTACAAAAATTTTACGACCAATATGTTTTTGCAAATATTGGGAAAATTGTTATCAGTATTTTGATAATTCCGCATGGAAATGCTGATGTCGAAAGAACGTTTTCACATATGGCAGATATAAAAACCAAAAAAGAAATAAATTAAGTGTTGACCTTTTCTGTTGTATTTTAAGGGTAAAATTGGATTTAAAACAAGATAAGAGTTGCTGTTTAACATATAAAATAAATGATAATCATTTGTCAAAAATGAACAATGTTTATCAAAATACAGGCACAACTCTCCAAGAAGATTCTCATTTAAGTGATAGTGAATAGGTTAGCTTAGTCTTTTTTTATTTATAACTTATGTACTTCGTTATGTTTTTTTGAAACTTTAAATTTAAATACAGTTTTATTTGGTTTTATTGGCCGTTTTAGTGCACCTCAATTAAAAGTAGACATTCCTTTGTAGCGACAAAGTAGCGACTTTTCGGATGGCTGGTAGCGATTTTTGGTCTGATCTACCTGGCAACACTGACTGGATGTAAGGATGGCCGGAGTGCCTCGAAGGTAGGTTTTTCGTAAACACAAATTTTATCGAAGTCGTTCTTATTTAAACTACATTTTTTGTTGAATTGATGAACTTTGGAATCTGTAGTATAACACCTAATATGGTGAAATTGTATAAGAGAACAACTCATTATCTTCTAGGTGATTATAATCAACAAACGGAGCACCCTGATCCCTTCAAAAAGGGTTTAGTGATAGAGAGATTCTATATTGGAAGGATGAATTTGTTAGACCACTACGACTATTGAGGATTTATACTTGATTCAACAGTCACATATGTGGAGCGCTATGAAACATTCAAGAAGCAGAGTTGAAGGCACTTCAGTCCACTGCCAACCCATGGTGATCAGAGATAGATACAATATGGATTACTTGCTACTGTTTTCTCTCCAGGGCATATACTCGTACAATTGAGTGCTTCAGGGCCATTGCTAATGTGTTTCACAATCATGGCTAATATAAGTTTATATCAAATCGATAGATTTGTAGAGCTTCTCTGTTAATATTGGTATTCTGTAGTTGATATGAGAAACTCACGACAATTTCCGTAGATTTCAAGTTTGAAAAGAAGCTGATAAAAGTGAATCGAAAAGCAGATATCCTGATAATATCAACATGTTTGAATCCAGCCAGTTTCTACGTGACACAGTGGACAGCAGGGGTCAAGTTGATGTAATGTATGCAGACTTTTCCAAAGCTTTTGACAAGATCAGTCATGAGATTCTCCTCAAGAAACTTTGCTATCTAGGTTTACAAAATAATTATGTCTTATCCGAAGTATTCACTGCGACTGGCTGAGTGCCGCAGAGATCCTATTTTAGATATTTCTATTCCCACTTTATATCAATGATTTATGTGATTCACTTACTTGCCATAAGCTAATGTTTTCGGATGATTTAAAAATATATACAACAGTATAAAGTGAAGAGGACTGAATTATCTTACTGGAACAAATCACTTTCCTACAGAACTGGTGTGTTAAAAATCACCTGCAAAATAGTAACATTCAGTCGCAAGTCCAAGCTTATATCTTATTCTATTGACAATTCAGCACTAGAAACAACAGTTATTTTGATAATCAGTTGATATTTAATTGCCATGTAAGCCAAACAGCTCCGAGTGCTTGTTGCACATAGGGTTTTATTGTTATCAATCGCAAGAATTTCAGCGACACCTCAGCATTATTGTCTCTGTTTTTCAGTCTAGTGAGATCCAAACTGGAATGCGACTCATCTGGAGTCCTATGTATAGCCTGTACACCGTTGCTATTGAAAAAGCGCAAAAGACATTCATAGGTCTTAAAATCCAAGTCTGTAGTTACGGATTATTTATCAGTCTTTGGAAAAGCGTAGATATCAGTTATTTGTACTTTTCTTGCATAAGCTTTTGAATAGAAAAATAGATTGTCCTGTATTGTCAGCTCAGGTAGATATTCTGGTTCCTAAAATAACATGTAGACAATTTAATACTTTCCTGTGCGAAAGAGCACAATATAATTTACTATCGAAAGCCCCGATTAATTTTATGTGCCAAAATGCCTACAAAATTTTCAAGTATATGTAATATTTTTCACTGCAGTGTCTGTGAATTAAAGAATAAATCTCGAGCACATCTCTGAAGGGTTTTGGTCAAGTTATGTTTCTTCTATTTTGGTTTTTCCAAGATATTGCTGCTGCTTTAACAAATAAGTGACTACGTATATATCATTAAAAATGCGCACTATATAATTATACGACAGCCTCAGATTTATGCAGAGAGCCGGAAACGTCGCATGCGGCGTTCGTGCACAGTCTGGGAACCATGTGACATCAAGAAAAAAATCAACCGTGTTGCCCTATGGATAGCACGTGACTAACCCTTCCTCGGTACATATGTTTTGTGCTTCGACCGGCCAATAGAACACATTCAGCACATTCCATACTATTTATGATGTATAATTATTGCCACTCTTGAATTTTACATTATTATTTTTATTTTTCATTCAGTATTAATGCAGCCATTGTACCGATCACTTAAATAGTACTCAACGACGTTAAGAAACAATATTTACAGTGCGTCCAAGATAAGGGTCCTATGCATGGAAACCTTGTTGTTTGGCAGTGGATCGAAATTAAGCGCAAACTGTTTTTATTGGTTGTGTTATAATACAACGGCACAACCTTAATTTTACATTAATTTAAAGCTAGACATGCCCGTCCATGTTGCCTCTCAAAAGTCCAACTCAGGTCTTCCTGTCACTTGTCACATGTCATTTGTCACACACAAGATTCATAGGTTGTTACAAAATTGTAAGTCTAGATCTCAATACCTGTGCCAGATATAGCTTAGGTTAAATCAGGAAAAAGTTGCGTTCTTTGGGGCATAATTACATGCAGTTGAGAAACTTGTAAAAATGCCGTGGCTTACTGAGATATTTAGCAAAAACTCAAATTTCACCGAATTATTTTTATTTTTTTCTGACTTCAAGGAATATCAAATAACTAATGAAACTTTTTCATTGGCACATTTTAGGCACTACATGATGGTGTTTTTAAATTTTGTGCATGACGGTTCGTTTTTGAGAAACCATCATCATCAAGTTTATTTTTTATATGTTCCGAAAAAAGTACATTCTGTATCTTATAGCATTTTTTATACAAATTCAACGTTGTCTCACATGTTACAATGATCACACAGGTATATTAAAACAAAATTAACGATTATTCAACGTAGAAATTAAATCTGTGTATATATGGCAAAGGCAAATATAAAATATTGGTAACTTATAGAACTGTCAAAAACAAAACGAACCCACATAATTATTAAACCGGTGGATATGCGCTACAGGCTATAATAGATATTTCTCCTGGTAAATGGAAGACTTTACAACACCATGTATTACTAACATTTTTTTTTTTGCTATTTTGACAAATAAGTACTTGCTTATATGTTAAAACAGCAGCGCGAATGACACCCCATTATAAAATTATCCATATCTCCTGCAGTTATTTAAAGTTTTGGTAACAGTCAAAAAATAATCTACACTTGAGAATATGAATTTATTTAAATCTTATAATATTGTATGAACGAATAAATAATGTTTGTGGTTAATAAGAAATACAAAAATCAGTGTTATCGCTAAAGATTGCATTATTAGAATTTCCAGTATTCTATTTTTCATAACAACCATAAAACAAGAATATTTAATCTCTTTCTTATAACATCAATAATTTGACTTTTTATTCATTCTCATTGGATTCTTTGCAAACGGCAAAAAATATCGAAATATGAGCATAGCAATATACAAATAACTCATTTTTACATGAACATTAGCCATTATCTTGAAATAATATGTAATTAATTGTCCACATGGAGAGAACATTAGCAACATGAAATCTATGTTCTGTCTATATATTTCTGATAACCAGGGGTTGATCATGAAACAAGTTATGTTTACACTGATTATTGAATTTTTCTAAGCGTCTAATCATTCAAAAATTCACAACAGCCGTTATGTTCGAACAAGTATACCCTGCAAATGGCGTAGAGATGAACTCCTATAAAGTATCTGCAATGTATATGAGTTTGTTGGTGTAACAATTCTTCGTTTGTGTTCTTAGAGTTTTTTTTTCTGTTTTGAGGAGTCAACCCTTGTGAATCACCCTGAAGTACCCCGATTTTTCGCAAAGCTATGCCGTAGCGATGTACTCCTAGGTGGTCTCTAAAACATATATGAGTTTGTTGGTGGCACAATTCTGCGTCTGGGTTCTGCAATTTTTGTTTTGTTTTGAGGAGTCAACCCATATAATATGCGCAAAATTACCCTGTATTCCCCCGATTTTTCGCAAAGCTATGCCGTAATTATGTACCTCCGTTGGGGTCTCTACAATATGTATGAGTTTGTTGGTGCCACAATAATTTTCCTTTAGGATTTTGCGAATGTTTTTCTGTTTAAAGGAGTCAAACCTTATGTGCACAGAATCAGCCTGTAGTCCCCTGTTGTTACCTAAAGCTATTCCATAGAGATGTACTTCTCTAGTATCTACAATGTATATTTAGTTTGTTGTTGGGTTCTGAGAATTTTCTCCTGTATGAAGTCAAGCCTTTTACGAACAGAATAACCTCTGATTTTTCACAAAGCTTTGCCGTAACGATGTATTCCTATGGGGTCTTTACAACCTATGTGAGTTTGTTGGTAGTACAATGCTCTGTGTGAGATCTGCAATTTTTATTCTGTTTTAAGGAGTCAACACGTATGTGCACAGAGTCACCATGTAGTCCCATGAAGTCACTAAAACATATATGAGCTTGCTGGTGGCACAATTATTCGCTTGGGTTCTGAGAATTTTCTTCTGAATGAACAGTCAAGCCTTGTATGAACAGAATCACCGTGTAGTCTCCTGATTTTTTGCAAAGCTATACCATAGAGGTGTACTCCTATGAAGTCTCTACCACATATGTGACTTTGATGGTAGCACAATTCTTCGTTTGAGATCTGCGATTTTTCTGTTTTAGAGAAGTTAACATACAGTAATGGACAAAAGTTTGGTAACATAATTTTTAAAAAGTGCGATAATTTTTTATTCTTTATTATTAAGGACTATTTTTTTCTCATATAGCTTGCTTAGTCTTGAGGATACAAATGACAATTTGTGTTTGCTGTGGTGCTACAGACTATCATTAAAATACCTTCATATTATTTTATGACCAAAAATGAGACGACAAAAGTATGGAAACATTTTTTATTACAAAATTAAATACAATAACTCTACAAAAAGATTTAAAAAATACTGTTTAGCTAATATTTGGTAACATAGCCTTTAGCATTCAACACTGCCTGACATCTGCTGCTCATAGAAGACACCAATTTTTTACAGACGTCTGTTGGGATATTTTGCAAAATATTTTTTCCATGATTAAATAAATCGCCCCTATTTTTGAAAGTTTTTCTTGTCAGTTATCTTTTAACATGCTCCTAGAGAGGTTCTATAGGGTTTAGCCCCGGAGATTGCGAAGACCATGTAAGAACAGTAACATTTTTTAGTCTTAACCAGTCCTTTACGAATTTTGAGGTATACTTGGTCATTATCTTGCTGGAATGTCCATCTTAAAGGCATTTCTTCTTCAGCAAAAGGGAGCAAGTGTTCACTAAAAATATCTTTGTAAAGTTTTTGATCCATTTTCCCAACAATTTTAACAATCTGACCCGTTCCAGCACTAGAAAAACAGCCCCAAACCATGACGTTGCCTCCACCGTGCTTAACTGTTGGCAACTGATTCTTTTTGTCGAATCTTTTTTCGTTTTTTCGTATTGGACGTCTCACATACCTATGCCGTACCGTCAGATCAAAACAAGTTAAATTTGCTTTCATTACTACATAAAACATTCCATTGTTGTTATGTCCAAGTTAGATGAGTTTTAGGAAATTCAAGCCGAGCAATACGATTTTTTTTCAATGAGAGGCTTTTGCACTGGACGGCTACCAAAAAGCCCAAAATCCACCAAGCGTCTATGCAGTATTCAGATTCTCGGCACCCCCTTCCAAGATTCTTTTGAAAATCTGTATGGCTGGTATTCGAGGATCTTCATGGGACAAACGTTTAATGTAGCGAACCAAAACATAATCAATTTTTTTCAGTCTTCCGCACCTGGGCCGCGTTGCTGTTGATCCGTATTCTTGATATTTAATAATAATTTCCGAAATCGTCCCTCTGTTCATTTTTAATCTTTGAGAAATCTCAACATCTCTGACACCACTTCTACATAATTCAATTACTTTGTAGTAACAAAAACTATGGTATTTAAAAAAAACGCGTTTTTATTTTCAGATAATTTGAATATTGATAAGATAAACCTTGTATTAGTACGGGAACCAAAGGTAGAGTTTAATATTTATATTATCTATTCCTTCACAACTTTAATTTAGGTATATGAAATAGTTCATAATAATGTTAATATTTGTTTCCAAAATTTTGTCCGCTACTGTATGTGTACAGAATCACCCTGTAGTCCCCTGATGGATCGCAAAGTTATGCCGTAAGGATGAAGTCTCTGCAACGTATATCAGTTTGTTGGTGTTTGTGTTCTGAAACTTAATTTCTGTTTTGAGCAGTCAAGACTTATATGAACAAAATTACTCTGTAGTCCGCTGATTTTTTCATTTCGAAAATAGTCACGATACACTGTGGCACGTCATCTGAACCGAAAACTCAGAAACTTTAACTGTAAACACTCTTTGTAGTCGCACTAGACTGCTATAAGCGAAATTGTGGATCTCTGGTGTGTTTCGGATGGATTCTCATTCCCGGTGATGTGAAATTATATATCGGTCTTATGGTTTGTAATCATATTTCCACCGTAAATACACTAAACTTAGGATTTTATAATGATATCCATAACACAACTTCTGAAAACGTCAACGCGTATTCCATTCGTTGCGGTTGATTTAAGACGATTCGCTAGCACGCACTTGCTTTTGTAATATTTTCAGACCTACAATACCCCGCCTAACAGTGATCGTGAATCTTGCGAAAGAAAAATCTGAGGAAGTGAGATGTCAAACTCAAAATATACCTGCATGACTTAAAATTTTGTAATCTGCTGAGTTAAAAAAAATGCGTTCGGTTAACAGGAGACTTTATCTCTCGTTTTGCGAAAAACAATCGTAGCTATCTCGATTCGTAACCAAGGTGTATCGAAGAAGACAAAGTACGCCGAAAAATGGCTCGTCATCAGTACCTTCGCATCCCTAAAAGTTTTTATATAATTTGTATCTTCCATATTTAATAGCAACAGGCCCGGACAAGTCAGGAAAAATATAACTTTTTTCCGTGAAAAAAAAAAAAACGGTTTTTTTAAATATTTCCGAAATTTTAGCGATAAAAAAATAAAAAAAACAGAGTCTCCCGCATCCTATTTGCCGCTGTATACGCAATATTTGGATCAGTCGTAACGTTTCGTCAATAATGTGGCCGAAATGAAGACAAAAAAACTAAAATTTTACGATATTTTGCATTATTTCTAAAAATTAAAAAAAAAAAATATATACAAATACGCTCAAGCAAGTGTGATAGAGCGTTTCAAGAGCATGAAAAGGCGCTATGATATTTTGCGAAAAAATCGAATGCATAGAGGGTCACGTATTGAAAAGTAGCAATTTTTCATGAAATTTAAAAAATAATCAAAACTTTTCAACTGAAACGAGTAAAGAGATGAAAATACCTTTGGACTGGTAACCAAAGTGTGGGTTTTCATATGCAAAGGTTGCTAGGTCTGTATCTCCGTTATCTGCGGAGGAGTTAGATCCTAACGTTTATCATACAAAAAAGCCAATTTTGCAGTATTTGAAATTTATTTGTTCGAAACGGCTGACCTAAACGGAAAAAATCTCTTTAGGTAATATATAGTACTCGTCGAGATGTACAAAAAACGCTGCGCGAAATTTCTTTTTTCTTTGGCATAGAGGAGTTATCTTTAATGAAAATTTACCATAATTTCTTTTCTTTGAAAATTTCTCTAGAAAAAAACTAAGCGAATAAAAAAGGGGTACGCTATATGACCCACTCATAATTTAGCTATCGAATGAGCCCGATCTCGAGACGATATTTTGATAAACGGCGAAATGTGGGTTTCCAAGGTCTTCGTACTACGCGAAAAATACCGTTTTTCGAACTCAACCTCCCTTTTCGATCGTTTTTCGTCCTCGTACCTCGATGGTTCATATTCGCTCGTAAAGCTTCTAGTTTCAGAAACGGTATTGTTTTCTAATGAAACGTAACGGCAACCCGGAAAAAACTTGAAAAACCCCACCGCTGTCAAAACGCTCACATCCAGACTCGAGGGGAGGTCAAAAAAAACAAAAGTTCACCGCCTAATATTATCGACATGAATCTATCAGTATTCATAAATATAATCTTACACAAAGCATTTGTTCGCTACGCCGACTTGAATAAAATAAAAAAAAAATAAAAAAACTTTATAACTATGAGAACAAATGAAAAATGTGTACTTTTTTTCGGATCTTATAAAAAGATAAAGATGAGTTTCTCAAAAACGAAACGTCGGGCACAAAATTTAAAAATACCATCATGTAGTGCCTAAAAAATGCCAATGAAAAAGTTGCATTCGCTTTTTGATATTTCTTAAAACCTGAAACTTTATATTTAGAGCGTCTAAATTATTACAGAATCATGTAATGACACTTGATGACAGCCGACTAATTTCTAACCACGTTTTTTGCTACCATTGTAATTATTATAAATAAGCAAACAATGAACCATGAAAATGACAAGTGATAGAACTCTTATTCCCAAGGTTTTGACGCTTCAGAAGCATTACGTTGTTCTATTCACGCAAGTAACAAGTACGTCAAATAATTACGAACGCTAAAATTGTTACAGAGTAGTACAAAGTACATACACTCTGTAACAATTTACGAACGCAGCCCAGCCTTTTCCTAATTCAACCTAAGCTGTATCTCCTACAGGTATGAGATCCCCATGCATAGGATCCGTTATCTTGGACACCCTGTATATTTATATATATACAGGGTGTCCGCAAATTTGGGGTTTTCCTTTACACGACGTGTAGATCTTGAAAACATAAGCAATTTTTCTTAGTACCATATACACCAATGTCTTAAGGGAACCGAGATAAAGGGCTCTGCAACATCAAAAATATCTGAATACCGTCCTGTAGCCGCGACATCCCCAAGTGTTACTAGGACACTAGCTCAACCCGACGACAGAACTGGGTCGGGGTCAGTGGGTCAGGTCAGTATACAACCTTCAACCGACAATTACGGTCACGCGTGTAGAGGTAAACGAATCCGTATAATCGATTGCGTTTCAAAAAACAACAAGCGCTAGAGACGTGGCTAGAGAAGTGCAAGTATCAAAAACTAAAGTGTGGCAAACGCTGCGTGAAGAGGGGCTGTATCCGTTTCACGTCCAACGTGTACAAGCCCTTCAACCTGACGATTTTCCAGCAAGAGTGCGGTTTTGTGAGTGGTTGTTGCATCAACATGACAATAATCCGAACTTTTTGAAGTGCATATTGGTGACAGACGAATCTACGTTCACGCGTAATGGGGTGAATAACTTTCGCAACACTCACGTTTGGTCAGTAGAAAATCCGCAGGCTGTCCGTCGGGCACATTTTCAACAAACATTTTCGGTGAATGTTTGGGCTGGCATGGTGAACGGTATGCTCATTGGACCATTTATTCTCCCAAATCGATTGGACGGGATGCAATACCTAGACTTTTTACGCAACATTTTGCCTTCCTTGTTTGCCTGCGTCTGCTCGGTAGCGCATCAGCTGATTTCATTTTCTGTTGGAGCGGTATGATTTCGGGCAGAGACGTACTTAGCCCTTCCCGTCAACTGGAGAGTGAGTACTTTTTCCTTTATTTTTTTTTACTTGGTCGCCCTCGTTTCACTACACATTACCTTTGTTATTTCAAGGGTAGTTGTTTCTGAAAAGAAAAACCCCAACTTTGCGGACACCCTGTATATAAAATCAGGATTCGAGCAGAAAATATGATAGGTAACCGGCACGGGTATTATGTGAAAAACCTATAAAACGTCAAAAAAACACCTTGTTAGCATGTACGAGTATAGGACTTGTAATTCGACAGTGAATATAATTATTTCTTATCTCTCTCATTTTTGAAATTCAGCAAATTTGCATATTTAATTTCCAGAATGGAAAAGAAAAAGTGGATGCGCAACTAATTTCTAGCCTTGAATCTCACGTAGGTGTATTTGAGACACAAATCCAATGGAATTATCATCAACACATATTATTAGCACACAAATCCTTACTAGGCACCTATGTATTGCCGTTTCCTTCTAGCTATATAGACCGGGAGCTGTGGGCAAAAATGGGGGGGTCATGTGATACAGCAGAAAACCTACTCAGAACGATAGTACTACATGAAACAATAACTTCTAGCACTAGTCCGTCACTTGAGAGCGGTAAGTACAGTGGAAAATTGAATTTTCTGTCCAGAAAAAGTCTAAATGATTTTTTACGGCTTTCTTTAGATGCCAACAAAATTTTAAATGTAAAAAATTACAGAAAGGTAACTGTAACAATGCTGTACGTTAATTAATTAATTTTTCCGCATAGAAAATTTCCTGAAAATTAAAATTTTTTTATGGCTTCCGACACCATTATTTCCGTACGGCACTAAGTGCATCGTGATTATTTTGTTGGCATCTGTGATACTAAAGAAAGCCGTAAAAAATCATTTAGTCTTTTCGACCCCTCCTGGACAGAAAATTCAATTTTCCCCTGTAGTTACATGTACCGCTCTCAAGTGACGGCATAGTGCTAGAAGTTATTTTTTCATGTAGTACTATCGTTCTGAGTAGGTTTCCTGCTGTATCACATGACCCCCCATTTTTGCCCATAGCTCCCGGTCTAATAGTATAAAACTTACAGAGACCTCCAGTAATGCCATCTCTGAAGCAGATTTAACATCACACCAGAGCCAAACATTGATAACTAAAGCATCATGACGTTTAGGCAACACTTACAATAAAATGAGTTCACAACAAGTGTCCATCAGCTAGTGGTAAGTTAACATCTTCTAGAAAAACCTACATAATGTCACAAAGAACCAATACAATGTCAAAAAAAAAATCGCCATAATGTCACTTTTCAAGATACGTAATACCCGTGCCGAGCAATACGTATTTTTACTTGTTGGCTTCATCAGACCCGGATACGGGTATAACCGTTACCACTGAGAGAACAAGGCTGTGACGTCACGCAGAGTAGGTCTATGCATATTCTTATGGAGTTTCGCGATGCTGGCTGGCAAGAGAGCCATGCCACCATTTTTCTGCGGTATTGACTTATCTAGATTTGATATAGCAGTATTGAAATCTCTACTAATTAGTTGTACCCCTCTGTGGGCGAATATGCAAGATATACTCAGGGCCTGCGCAGCTTCAATGATGATGTGATTATTCTCCCTGATCTGCCTCAGTATGTCAAGAATACATTTTCGATATTACGTTCAATCTGTCAGCTGTGAAGTCCAATGTTCGATTCAAAATTGGAATATGTGGCAACCTTGGCAACACCGTTAACATCCAACAGGTAGCTAGCAGCAAACTACCTCAAATTCTGAGCTGCTGTTATGTATGTCTCTGCTATGTAAACTGTAAATTGTTGTTTTAAACTTATATTTGTCTCGCGATTGTTTCCTTAAGTTTTGAAAATGCCTTCCAAGTGCTGCGTTCCTAATTGTACGGGTAATTACGGGAAAGGTCCGAAGGTACACGTATTTTCGTTTCCACTGAATGAAAACTGTCGCAAAAGATGGCTCAATGCAATCCCTCGTAATGATTTAGTGATTACAAAAAACCACAGAGTATGCAGTTTGCACTTTGCTGAGGACAGCATCATTTGGGACTCCACCTTCCATGACGAAAAGACAGGTAGGACCATTACTGTACCCCTTAAGTATACAAAATTAAAGGCAGATGTAATTCCAAGTATCTTTGCAAATTGCCCAAAATACCTTTCAAAGGACATATCAAACAGAGGAAGCCGAGATGAAAAATTGAGGGAAAAGGAACAAGAACAACTAGTCAAAGCACTGCAAAGTAGCACTGATTGTTCCTCCTACCAAAAATCAACAAGTTTTCAAAATTATTTAGACTTTCTCCCAGTTTCCAGTTCATGGCAATGTCCATATGGGTGGCATAGAGTTGTTCAGGATAAAGTTACTTTGTTTAAGTTAGAATATAAACCAGCACCCATCATAACGCGCTATGTACTCGTAATTGTTGATAAAGATCTCAATGTAAAAAAGGAAAAGGAATCACAAGAATTGTCACTCAACTTTGGTGATATTAAAACTCATTTTATTATCTAATATACACCACTTGGAGGATGTTCTGAATGCTCTTGCTCAGAATGTAGATGCTTGGAAGGAATATTCAGGTAAAGACCAGTGCTTAGCCATTAACAATCATGCTTACAATATTTTAAATAGAACAGAATAATTATTTATGAGCAACTAAAGCTTGTTATTAGCAGAATAGACACAGTTACTCGTCAGAAAAAATAGTGTTTCGCTATATGTTGTATACAATCAGTCCACATCCATACAGATTTATTAGGAGCCATGGAGTACTTATTTTACCACAGCAAAATACTCTGGTAAATTTGTAATACACTGATGGTCGATCCAGTTCCAGATGAGAGACATAACCTTTTAGGCTATGCAAAGAACCTTTTCAGATATTTAAAACCTGGTGAGGAGAACATGATTTTATTGATGGATGAAATACAAATTCAGCCATATTTAGATTTGAAAGGGGGTAATATTGTTGGAACGTCAATTAATAATGCTTCATTAGCTACAACAGCATATATGTGTTTATGATTTCAAGCTTCTACTCTGATTTCAAAGAAGTTGTTCACATATGTCCTGTTTCTAAAATTGATCGAATATTATAAAATATTACAAAAAAACTTATTATTGGATTAGAGGAAATAGGTTACAAAATTGTTTGTGTTGTAAGTGATAATAATGCACTGAATAGTAAAGCGATGGCACATTTTTCTCCAGACAGTAAAGCAAGCATTGTTTATCCGCGTCTGTTGGATAAAAAACGATTGTCAATTCGATACAATAAAATGTATCACCAATAATTCAAAACCAGACCAAATTTTAACATACCCAGATTTTGAAACACATGGTGTAAGTGTTGCTTCATTTAAATCTCTTAAAAAATTATACCAAATGGAAAGTTATAAAATACTGCAACATGTTTATTGTTTGACCATAAAAGCTTTATATCCTACCAACCTTGAAAGACAAAATGTTTATTTAGCTCTCAACATATTCAATCCATTTGTAATAGATGCAGTATCATGGTTTGGTAAAAACATACAGCAGAAGAAGAGACAACAAAATTCAAAAAGATATTATATTGAAGTGGTGGCGAATTGTCAATATAAAAACTCCATTGAAAGGTAAGCGGTTAAATGACCTTTATGCAGACCCTATTGTTTCCTCCAACAGTGTTGGACAATGTGATGACAGTAAGCTGATTTTATTGCAAAAAATGTTGGATTGGCTAGAAGGGTGATGATGATTCAGTAAAATTTTCAAAAAGACTAGTCAGACTTACACTGCACTACATCATATTGTTGGAATTAGTAAGGTACTGGAAATCTGAACTGCACAGTAATTATATATTGTTAGGTAAATTCCAAACTGACTCATTGGAAAATATACTGAGAGACAGAAAAAGGTAAACACCTACGTATGTTTATTAGAATTCAAGAAATCCTGCCATGAACAAGTGATAAAAATGTCAGGTGTTTCTGTTAAGTTTTTGTGGTGGCTGCGTGTATTGTTTGGTGATAAAGAAGCACTCAGTTTTCATACATTTACGGTGTCAGTTAAATGTTAAATTCCGTCTAGCTCTTTGAGAAACCTTTTTGTGATTGCTCACAATGCCTAGAGTGCGTAGAATTCGCCGAGTGTCCCATTTAAGTGACTTTGAGAGGCGTCGAATTGTCGGGTTGCGAGAATCCGGTCTATCGATAAGAGAAGTTTCTAGGAGAACCAACAGATCCTTACGCAGTATACCGCAGTGTGAACGAGCATGGACTCAGGAAGGACGAGGACAGTGAGCGAGGGGTTCTGGACGTTCCAGAGGGATCACGGAGCGACAAGGACAAGACCGCCGGTTAAGACTTCTGGCTCTGATAGACAGATTCAGTAGTGCTCGAGCCATCGCTAATCAGTGGTTTGAAGGGCATTGAAGGATGGTTGGTATGCGTACGGTATATCGCCGAATACGACAGGTTGACCTTTTTTCTTATCGCCCACATTGGGTGCTACCTCTCACAGCTGAACATCGGCGTAACCGTTTGCTCTGGTGTAGAGAAAGGATTCTATGGGACCGGAAATGAAATCAGGTGAAATTTAGTGACGAATCCCGGTTCTGTCTGGGGATGCTCGATGGTCGGGCAAGAGTGAGAAGGCGACGTGGTGAAACACGTGACCCACAATTTGACAGATAGAGGCACGTTCACCACACCGTGGGAGTTATGGTATGGGGTGCTATAGCTTATGGTAGAAGATCACCACTAATTTTCATCAGAGGCAATATGACAGCCTGTCGCTATATTCAGGAAGTAGTGGAGCCTCATCTTATTCCATACCTAAACACTATCCAAAACCAGATTTTTCAGCAAGACAATGCCAGACCGCATGTTGACAGAGCATCCTTAGTCTTCATGGATCAACATCTCATCAACCGCTTACCTTGGCCACCACGATCGCCTGACCTATCTCCAATTGAACATGTCTGGGACATGATAGGGCACAGGCTCTTGAATTTGCAACAACATCCAAAGACTTCAGCAGCTGTTACTCATAAAGTTGCAGTAGCCTGGAATGAGATACCTCAACAGGATATCGCCCACCTTATCAGCAAGATGCCCAGGCGCGTCAATGAGTGTATAAGAAATCGTGATTCCTAAACATATTATTGAACCAGCTTCTGCAGTGAGTTGACGAATCAAGCTGAAAATTTAATCATTTTACTAGTAAGGGACACTGAACTATGCCAAAAATTATTAAATTCGGATAAACATAGGTAGGTGTTTACCTTATTTTGTCACTCAGTATAGATTTGGTAAGTACCGTCCACTGGCACGTCAAATATTATATATCAATTCGTCAGTTATATTAATCTGAGAAAAATTCACGAACTCAAAGCCTGATGTCATTGAAGTCTCGTTATGGTAATATACAAATAAGTAAATTCGGTGAAAATGATGATGTAGAAATAGATGAAATTCCAGACAATTTTAATGATTACCAAATTATCCGGGAAATTGAAATTTTACAGTCTGATATTGATAGTATAAAGGATGAAATCCCTGTCATCACCTACTTAGGTGGTTACTGTTATTATGCGTTATTAAAGAAAAATCACTGCGATCATTGTAAGGAAAATTTGGCACACACGGATGATATTGACATAGAAGACAAGCACAAAATTATAAAGAGGTGGCTTAAAATTACCAAAGATTCAGTGATTAATATTGTCATGCTAAGTTATATAATTTTCAATAAAGTTTTGGAAAGTTACGAGAAATCATTTTTAGAAATCACTGATAAGAGACGCGCTCAATTGATAGTTAACAATCTGAGTGATAATAATCACGACACTTCATTTTCGCGTTGCACAGTCCATTCACCAGAATATGTTAGTAATTGTTATTTGCATAGTCAATACATTTTTGGGAAAAATTATTGTGCAAAAAGGAACCACAGCTTTGCAGGCGCGAATAAAGCAAAGAAACGTAAATTGACTCAATTCACATGAGGCAGCAACTTTTACATAACTGGACATAAATAAATATTCATTTGTATATATTCAGAATTTAGTACTTTAATTTTCGTTATTCCAATTTTTGTTATTTTTGGTATTCGTTTTCTGTTTTCTAATTTCTATTACTATTGTGTGCTGGTATTTCTTTGTTCTAAGGGTTTTTTATTAAGTTTTTGTTAATCTTTATGTTTTTTCTGATGTATGTTTTATTTTGATTTTATCTGTTTTTCTTATCATTTATTCTACACTTTTTCCTTCTCACCGTCCTTATTCCTTTTCTGGCAAGAGCTTACCTCAGACCTCCTCGTTGGTTCTCGCTGGACACAACTGTTCAACATTTTTGAATATGTTGATGATATGTAATTTTCAAGTACCAGTATATTATGCCTATAATACTAGTAAATTATCCACATAATCCTGTGAAATTTTGTTGATCGGTTGTGACTAACATGGGGTGTCATTGGAGAATTTATCATTTTTAGCAAAATATTGTAAGCTTTTATAACATCAACTTATTACTCAAATGTGCACGTTACGTTGGATGAAATATCAGTGAATATCAGGGTGAAACAGTTAATAACTACTTTAATATTTATTCATATTAATAATGAATTAATATGTTGCCTTCATATACCAAAAACACTTTTCTGAATTATCCGTCATTTATATCAGGTAGAGTATGTTAAATATGCTGCAATAATAATATATAATTCACTAGCGCTGATGTACGGCACGCCGTGCTGTCGGCCGGCCGGCCTACTCGTGGTGACGTCACACGTCTGTTCTCTCGGTGGTAACGGTATAACCCGAGGAATGGCCGGAAGAGCTCCAGTTTTCAAGGCGACATCTATCCACATGTGCCTGATAAAGTCAACAAGCAGAAATACGTATTGTTCTGGTTACCTATCCTATTTTCTGCTCGAATCCCTTCTTTTTGGGGATTTTGCCCATTCATTTCTCTATTTGTTATACACATATACCTTTCTCCGCACGATAATTTCCTTTTGTAGATCCTTTGGGCTTGAAGTAACTTATTTTTTGCTCGAATCCACTTTCCCTTTTTGCG
>CAVLJG010000004.1:70746477-70868389 GCA_963669975.1 Acanthoscelides obtectus | reverse complement strand
GATTTTGCCCATTATTTTACTATTTTTTGTTATATACCTTTTTCCACATGACAATTTTCTCTTTGTAGATCCTTTGTCTTGAAGTACCACAGCAAGTGGCTATCCGCTCTATCTTAGTTTCCACAGGTTTCACCCGTCTCCGGATGTATGAGCATGTGTGTCTACTTTTGTAGTTGCATGCATCCATTTCGGGCCTGATGAAGCCAACATGCAGAAATACGTATTGCTCGGGTTATCTATCCTACTTTCTGCTCGAATCCACTTTTCTCCTATTTGCGGATTTTGACCATTATTTTTCTATTTGGTATATACCTTGTTCTACGCATGATTCTTTCTTTTTTGTAGATCCTTTGGGCTTGAAGTACCACGGCAAGTGGCTATAACCGGCCGCGTGCTTGTGGTTAGATGTCGGCTCGAAAACTCGAGGTTTGAAATTATACTACAGAAGTTTCGGTTGGCTCTTGTTGGTGTAGTATTGTTGCCAGCCAATGGAGCTGCTAATGAGCGTGGCATAGAACTGCCACCTTGAATAAGTTAAGGTGCATGCGTTTATGAGTACTTTGGCTGGCTGGTAGAGTCAGCGGAAGATTTTTTGTTTCAAAGTGACAAGTCGTCAATCATGTTACATGATCTATAAGACAAAGTATCTATTTATCTACCTGTTGCTGCCACTGCCTGTCGATCCGTGACGTTGTTGCTGAGATGACAGCTCGCGCGTGGTTGGCATCTGTTGCGGTGGCGTCGCTGTTTGTTGCGGCCGTGCAGGTGCAGACGCAGAAGGGGCAGGAGGAGTGGGAGCGGCCGAGTGACGGGGTGTTGGCGTCACACTCTTCGGCAGCGCGTCTGGCGACGGTGACGGACTTGTCGGGGATGTGAACACTCCATTCTGGAATTTATGGGTGATTCTCATCAACAGGCACAACGTTTTCGAAAATAGAAATCCTTAAATTGTATTTTACTTTGGTTTCCATAGTAATTGAGAAAATACAAAATAACCATTATAAGGGTAGGCCATTAACTTGAGCAATTTAAAAAAATCATAGAAAAAACTACAAGAATAGGGGAAAGGAATTTATATTTTTAATAAAGTATACACGCTAGAATTTTGTTTTTGAAAAATAACATCTTTGAAATGTGAGCCCGGAAACGTTGATGGGTAATCGTCGACGGTTTATTGGCGTAATCGCGGCTCTTGAGATATCCCCAGAGAAAAAAATCCAGTGGCGTGAGATCTGGGCTCCGGGGAGGCCACGGAGTGTCCCCTCGTCGCGATATCAGTTTTCCACTAAACATTTCGTTTACAACTGTTAAAGCCTCGTTGGCGGAATGGGATGTCGCGCCATCTTGTTGAAACCAGGTCCTACGAAAAGCTTACGTAGCATTGCTGTGAGCGATTAGAATTTTCTGTTACAGTCTGTCCTTGCTCGTTTTCGAAGAAATAGGGTCAGATGATTCCTTCAGCCGACATGGCCGTCCAAACTGTAACATAACGCGAATCGTTGGTGTTTTAATTGGGATTTTCTGCAGCCCAATACAGGTAATTTTGCTTGTTGACAAATGCATTCAAATGCAAATGAGCTTCATCAGAAAAGATAATATTGTTGAAACTTAGAAAGCGCTCTAACATTGCTTCGACAAACGCACGGCGTAGATGGACGTCCTGCTGTTTCAGTTCCTGCACTAGTTAAGTTTCTGTGGGTGCAATTTAAGGTCTTTTACCAAAATACGCCTTTAAGATGTTCGTGATCTCCTTCGGGATGATAACTGTGGATCGCGGCGTACAGACGTCGCAACTTCGCTTATAGTTTCCTCTGTCCGTATTGACCTTGGACGGCTACGCCGGTTTCCGATTCAGTGTCGAACCGGTGGACTCAAACTGTCCGACCCACGACCTGATCATACTTTGACTAGGACATAGATTTGGATCATGTAAACCAAACTCGGATCGAAACAGACACTGCGCAATAGTGCACGAATCTCCATTTTTGTAATAAGCCTTAACACAGAACGCACGCTGCTCACCGGTGAAACACTCCATGGTGACTAAATTTCCGAGCACCAAGCTACTTATCCCCACTATGCGTGTCCCTCTCCTGCGTACGTGTACGGGCAATGCGGTTTTGAAATTAGAACGTCTTTCTGGTCCATCCTGCTGAATAGAAATTGACCTCTAATAAGACCGAGAAAAACCGCATGTTGTACGCTTTTATAAGCAGAGCGTGGAAGGGTCTAGTTCTACAAACAAGTAAATGAAATGTTGGTATCGCTTCCATGGATTTGTCACGCGCATGGAAGTAACATTTAACATTTTCAAAGCAAATGTTTTTTTTTTTAAATATACTTCTCAAAATATTTAGGTAGACCCTCTACTCTACTGAGCGGGGCCGTGGCAAATGCTTGTTCCGGAAGTTGTATAGAACTTCTTCCCGTTCAAGTGATTGTACATCCGTTAAGGAATATCTCAGTACACATTGCCGGGTGGCTGTACAAGGCCGCCAACGCGCCAATTTAGGTCTTCCCCAACAAAGAAATTAATGATGATGGATCCCTCGAGTACTAAGAATTCCGGACTTAAGCTCACTCTACTCTCGGAATTTCCGGGTGGAGGGTTGGACTCGAGGAACAACAACGATGATAAAATTTGTTTCACGAATATCTGCGGGATTAACAGCAACAATGACGCTGTTCATTGCTACCTGCAATCCAATTGTCCCGGCATGCTTTTGTTGACGGAGACAAACTTCTCAGAGCCTGCAACGATTAATCATCTAAGCTTCCCAAATTCAGAGGTGGACTCCAATCTGAGAAAGAAAGGGAATCAGAGCGGAAGGATATTCTGGTGCTTCGCCTCAACCCCAAAACATCTCACAAATTTACTTTCTGCTTTTATCGCTCTCCCTCGAACTACCACTGGAATGACCTACTTGAATACCTCGCTGTCAAGATCGAATTCCTAAACATCAATCACCCAGCTTCAGAGGTAGTTCTTCTAGGTGATTTCAATGCCCAAAATGTGCTTTGGCTGGGCTCAAACAAGACCGATTGGGCAGGTCTTGCAGTTGAAGCGTTCGCTATTACCCAAGGGCTGACCCAGCTCGTGACGAGCCCTACTTTTTCCCCCACGTTTCGTCACATGCCAGTAGCCTGCTGGATCTCTTTCTGGCCATGCATGCCGTCCCTTACAGTACTGCTGTCCTGTCTCCCCTGGCTAACCCAGACCACGGTGTTGTGGAGGTTAGGTTTCGGTCAGAACCCACTGCGGCAGCAGAAACTCCCCCAGGCCGCAAAATTTGGCGTTACGGACATGCCGACTGGCTGGGGCTCAGGGACTTCTCCGCCTTTCCTTGGAGAGGTGTTTGTTTAGCTGACGCAGATGCGTCGGCTGTCTGTTCATCGATAACCGATATTATCCACGTTGGGATGGAGGAATACATCAATCATACGGTGAAAGTGCCTAAACAAGGGTCCAACGGCTCAATAAATTATGCGAATTTTTTCTCGGGCGAAAGAAATTCCACTTTATGCAACAGTATGACAAAAAATACCCATTCTCAAGAGAAACCCCCAACAAAGTCCCTTTTTAGGGATACATGTAACTTTCAAAATTCGATAAACTGAGTTATAGCCAACTTTCGAAATATTACTTTTTTTAGGATAGTCCAAAGATCAAAAAGATGCATAGATAAATTTCCAAGATCAAAAATTGACAATCTGACATAGCCCGAAACACCCTGGATAAATAAAAGAAATACACCGTTCGAACCTTGAACATGTTCTGAAGGAGTTGGTCAAGAACCTCCCGAATACCGCAACTCGATATCTCTCCGTTCCAAAAATATCGAGATTTGAATTTGGGTAAAATTTTCCTATTGCAAAGAACTGTCTACTAGTTTAGAATACTCATGTAATATGGAAGTTGTAAGGCCCTTTTTATTACACTATCATGAATATATGATATCTATAAGAACACTCACTTGAGCAAGTCTTTGCTCGATCTCCTGTTCTTGCTGCAGCGCCTTCACAAACGCCGTTTTCAGTCTATTAGTGTGCTCGGCTTTTAGTGCTTTCTTCACATTGTTTGTCACACATTGTTCACAAATAACTGACTTTATGCCTGAAAGTAAACATATACTTACATAAATGAGATCTTAGCTAAAGACAATATCTTGCACACGCAACATACAGGATACCTTTTAGTGGGTAATCAGTCGATTATTACAAAAGATATCGAATAAAGCGTAACAATAATTGTAGGCAATGATGTGTTCTTTGTGTAACCAGTCCAAATTCAAGACAGAGTTTTTTTGTTCAACCAAATAAGCATTTTAAAATGAGCCATAGTCACACATGCAAGACTATACATCAAATTTAAGTATGTTCACATTTGACGCAGTTCATATACCGGGTGACAATGAAAATTGGAAATACGCTGTTTTTTTGGCAAATAAAGATCGCTCCAAGATTGGGACATGTTTAGTTAGTCATTAAGAGGCATTTCTGGATAGTTAAATGGGTTATTTCTCCCTTCCGGTTTAACCGGAAGTGATCTTGACTTCCGTTTTTCAAATGGAAACCTGTATATTTTCTTCCATAATCGTAGTCTATGCAAAATGACCTTTCACACGTGACATTTTCGTTTTAAAATGGCGGCGCTATAAAGGATTTTGTGAATAACCTAAACTCCGCCAAATTGCTTACAAAACAGAAAAATATTTTAAACTGTCAATGTGATCAAGACCAAAAAATATAATTTTAAGCAAAGTAATAAAAATATGATTTTATATCCAATTTTATAATAACAGACTATCAAAGCAACTCCCTTTGATTACTACAAACTGAAATTATTAATAGTATCATCTTCTACCCTATTCTGCCTATTTTATCCAACTATTCTAGTTATAAAAAAAATATTACAAAATTAAGAACTAAACACTATTAAACATTCATATTAAAGCTAATACAGTTCAATGCGTCCTCCATTATTTTCGTAGCATTTATTGACCCTTCTTATGGTTTCTACATGCAGATTGTTTAAAAATATAGCTGCCGTTATTTGCTGTTCTAAATCTAACAGATTTATAGGAGGCGTGACATAAACCTTCTCCTTCAAGAAGGGCCAAATGAAAAATTCTAAAATGGTTAAGTCGGGCCACCTAGTAGGACCGGTTGTTCCTAGCCAACAATTCCCGAATCTATCCGTTAAATATCCTGTAACTTCTCTGCTGTTGTGGGCGGACGCCCCATCTTGTTGAATACAACATCCCTACTGTCAGCAAGGGGTGAACCATCAAGAAAATCTATTTCATTTTGCAAAAAGTTAAGATAATCTCCTCCATTTAAGGGTTCAAAATAAAATATAGGACCAACTGTGCGAGTTCCCACAAGTCGAGCCACAGGTTCACTCCAAAACGGCCATGAAAGGCTCCTTTCTTATAAAACGTGGATTTTCAGTTGGCCAGTAAAGTGTATTATTTTTATTAAACAAGATTTGTGAAATGCGATGAAAATGTGATAATGAAAATTTCTATCTTCTTGAAATTGAGCACAAAACCAGTTACAGTAAATCATTTTCATATAAGTGATGGTGCAACTGAAATTTATATGAGCGGAACCCATGTTTTTTCAAAATCTGCCTAGCTGACTCACGATTTACATTTGTTGCTTGTTCCACTGCCTAGTAGATATCATTGGGTCAAAGTCAACATATGCCAAAACATTTATCTCCGCTTCTTCACTTACTACGAAAGAGTTGTTTTCAGCACCATTAACATCCTCATTTCTGAACTTCAAAAAGCATGAATAACTTGGATGTCTTCTATTAGGATATCGCTGAGCACACAACGCACAAGCATTTCTAGAATGTTTTTCTACATTCACCGAATATACCTATATATCAACTTAATAGGCAAATAGGCAATATGACGGATTTTTGGTTATTCACGAATTCCTTTATAGCGTCGCCAGTTTAAAACGAAAATGTCACTTTTGACACTTGTTGGAAAGGGAAATTTATATAGAGTCGGATCATGGAAAAAATATACAAGTTTCCATTTAAAAAACGAAAGTCAATGTCACTTCCGGTTAAACAGCGTGTTTCCAATTCCATTATCACCCGGTAAAATATAAGCAATCAAGGAGCTGATGATATCCACATACAAGGATATTTTCCTTTTATAGCACATGCATTTGTTCACAATGTGTAATTGATGTGATTAAATTATTATGTGTCCAATATTTTAATTGCTAGCCTTGGAATACAGGAATTATGATCTCTCAAATTTGTCATTGGAGCAAGAAAATATTAAGAACACAGCAAAAGTTTTCGTGAACCATCATCAACGTACATATTAAGTATCTTAGACTTGTACAGATCTGCAGCGAAGCTTGCTCCAGTTCTTTCGCGTCTCTTCCAGATAACTTACGAATCCGACACTTTCTCATAAACCTGGAAATTTGCTCATGACACCGACAAGTACAGGCCTATAGATCTGCTTTCTGTTATAAGTAAAAAATGCGTCAAGTAGGTTAACTCTGCATTAGTCCCACGCAATGTCCTTATCAGTACATAGATGAGTATGTTCAGCACAAACTAACTGATCTAACTTTCTGCAGACTTTGTTACTATATTCCTGTATCATTTCAAATGACCATTGATTTGCTGGTTCTGCGACCGTCCTAGCAAAAACGATATTATCCTGGTCTAATATAACCAACTTAAAAACCCTGCATCTTTACCAATGTTTTTGCAATAAATTTTCTTTCAATTTTATCGATTGACTTTGACTTCATTTAAGTTGGTCTGTAATTTAAAACTATACAACAGCCAGATAAAACATTTTTATAAAAACTGCAAGAAATAAACTGTTGCATTTTAGTGCACTTGCAGCACCACATTTTATCTTAATTTTCCCTGTATGTTCGCTTCTATCCTGCAATTTTATCACCTAAAAACTTAGCTTGGAGTACTGTATTGTTATGCGTTAACCTAATCTACAATGATTTTAACGAAGTTCTTGTTTTTAGAACAAACAAAATATTCTAATAATATGCATCAGTGTTACCTTTATTCTTTTTGTTAGTTTCCCACTTCCAAACTGGTGTGAAGTCTGACCTGCACTGGCCACAGGCGAACGGATGAGGTGGAATAGGAGGCCCTCTATCTTCCTTGGTCAGAAAATCGACTACATGCTCCAGTCCTACTAAATACACGAACTCTGTGTTGCTTGGATTTGGAATGAAATGCATTTCTGGTGGAGGTGGTTTCGGAGGAGGTATCTGTCAAAAACATATACAGGAATTTTACAAATATATTTCTTAGCCAAGCACGAGCGCTCTAACAGTGTAGGTACTTGCAGTGTAGTGTATTAAAAGTGGAGATAATGCGTGGTGAGCTGTTCCACTCAGTCAATGTGTAAGTACAGTCATGGATGAGCAACCGGTCCCACCGTCCGTTGCGCAACGAGTTATAATAAAGTTTTTGAAGAAGGAAGGCGTTAAACCGTGCGAGATTTTGGTTCGTTTGAAGGCTGGGGGGATGGGGTTGATATCCTGTCTAAAAGTGGACGAGAACGTGTAGACAATGTGAGTCATAATCGACGTCCAAGATCAAGTGTCTCCGGTGAGAACATTGGTGCTGTTCGTGACCTTATTCTTATTGAAAGTGACAGGCGGCTCACTATTCATGAAGTCGCTTTAGAAGTGGGCATTAGCTTTGGAAGTGCTCAAACAATCTTAAAAAGGCATCTTGGCTTCAACAAAATAACGAAGATAAAAAACATCCAACTGGAAATCAGTAGGAGACATCTGAATCGATTTTGGTGGGAGGGAGAGACTTTTTTTAATCATATCGTGTCATGTGATGAAACATGAGTGCATCATTACACTTCCGAGTCCAAGATGGCGAGCAAAGAATGTCGAAGGAAAGACGAAACCGGCCCCGTGAAAGCCAAAACCCGGTAAGGTCGTTGCCTCTTCTGTTCTTCCAGTAATCCAGAGAACGTGGTAAACGCCCGAATGAATACTTTCGGAACCGTCGAACTCAGTTAGCTTCAGTTAATGCATTTAATGAAAGTCAAGTTAGAGGTGACTCATTTTTTATTGATAATAACATTCCAGACTCAACATATACTCGTATAAGCACTCATGAAAACTTAAGTAGCGATGACAAATGAAAAGTTAACTTTGAAGTGTACGTTTGATAAAGTTGTTTTGATTTTTCCTAAGTTAGTGGCTGTTAATAAGTGCTGTGTTGGTGAATTTGTTTCAAGTTGTGTTAGGAAATATAACTCATATGAAATATATGACAAACTGATAAAATGCCTATTTTTGTTAAATAACATCTTCAATGATATATTTTGTGATTGTAATCATAAAAGAAATGCATGGTCGTCAAAATGTAAAAAGGCAGTAAATCAATTTTACTACCTTTTACCTAAATTCGGCAGAACAGTCGAATGCAGAATTTTGCCCCCAATGAGAAATTACTGAACTTGAATCATTTAATTTTTTTCTACAAGGAAAATATTATCTGATGAATCGCATACTTTTTGATTAATCGAACATTCTCAAAGCGCAGTGTCTCAACGGATACTCGAGTTCTAATTACCTTAAAAATCCCCATCCTAAGACGAACCATTGGCAGAATATTTTGGAGATAATGGAAAACTGTACCACAGCCTTAAGTCTTCCAGCAACCGATTATCCACGACACAGAGAAAAACCTGATAATACTGAATACAAACAAGAGAATCCAGATTTTCGAAAATATTGCAGATACAGTCTAATTGTGCAATAAAAATTCATGAAAATCGGTAGGTACACCACTACGAGCCAGAAAATTCAGATACCACAAGACCAAATCGAGAAAACTCAAAAATAGCCCCAGCTGTACGCTATACAACCGATGCATCTCAAGTCAATCTTCATGGAAGAACCTTCAACTTCAAGAACTTCACAAAAACCAAGAAATTCAAGGACAAACTTCCAGCATGAGGAGGGAGGAGTTATGTGTCCATACCGGACATGTATATCATGTATCAGCACAATAAACGAATGTAGAATTTGCGACAGACATTTTTCATTTTATTGTAATCTTATTTGATTTTTAGTTCAGTCTTGTACTACTGCTTGTAATAATCTCTGAAATCTGAAATAAGAAGTAATTTTCCGGCTTCGGGTATGTAACTCGCAAAAAAGCCTTGAAATAACTAAAGGTGCTTCTCAATATTTATAGTTACCTGTAGCAAGGTCTTCTCCAATTGCTTCCTTAAAGCCAATTTTGCAGCTGCTTGCCTTTGTGCGGGAGTTTGATTATCCTCCCTAGGTCGTTCCTATTGAATAAAATTAGTCAGAATTAATAAAATATGTTATTTCTCAGATGCGTTAAACGGACGGGATAGTAAATATAATAAATAAACCCATCATTTAATGTAATATTTAAAACTCAACCTCTGGTTTACATGTCGATAATCCCCTATGCTTGTCTGGCCAATAAAACCACATGTATTGACAGATCTTTGGAGAGAGGAGGGCTTTGGGAATGGAATGCCTACCCCAGGCAAAAATTAAAAAAAAGAAGGTTCTACGTCGCTTAGAAGCCGAGATAATACAAAATTTTACAGAGCGCTCCTATTTGAAGACTCAGTTTCAAAAAACAAATCGAGCTACAGCTGATTCCCAAAACCACCTCACCCGGAAATACTTACGCCAGTACCTTCACTTTAGGTGGATGTTGAAGAATAACGGGGAATGATTATAACTATAAAAATGGCTATTTTTAAACAACAATTTTGAAATAAGTAATTAATGTTTTGCATAAATTCTTGAATTTGAAACCTTCAAGAATCCATTTCACTTTTGTAAAATGTTCGAGGACCATCTCTTGGGCAAGAACAGTTGTTTAAATACTCGTAATTCGTCTCTGGGATAAACAATTAGCTCTTTACATGAACTCTATTAAACCGATCCGGCTGAAATTTAGCACACATATTAACACCACTCATTCTCAGAAATTGTTATTGCAATAGTTATATTTATTCAATATTGCTAAAAAGCCTCGTATTTAGCTCAATTGTTTATCGATTTGAATTCTTGAAAAATAAATTGAAGGTGTTTGTGTGCTCTAAAATCTCCAATTTACCGATTATTTATAGCATTTAATTTGAGAATCATACAAGCAAAATACTGAATTTTGAGCTTTTCTCATTGTTTATAAAAAACAACGCATATCTGGCTGTATTTTTTATGTATTTGTCATTTAAAATTTTCAGATATCTGGTAAACTTTTTTACACGAAATACCTATTTTTTCTCTGTAGCCTGGGCTATTAGTAACATTCTCTTCCTTACCTTCTGTTGCTGAACTGGTGGAGGTGCTGGCGTGATAGTGACTGACGGTGGTAGATCTTTGACGGAGGGAGGGAAAATTGAAGCTTGGCTGGCATTGGGTGGCCTTCCCAGCGACATTCGTTGAGGTGGCTGAGGCACTGAAAGGCCCGTTGACCGGCCCAACGGAGACATACCGCCGCCGCCGCCACTGCCCAAAGGCGGAACTCCTAGGGAACTCCTTGGAGGTGGGACGGTCTGGAATATGAGTAATAGTAATAATTATAAAGGTTTATCGGTGGTATTACAAAGATTACACAAGTCAATATAATAGAAGCTTAGTAGCAGGAAGAAAATAATTAACAAACAATACATACGAGCCCTAACTCAAAATAGTTAGGACATTATCTAATTTTATCTTAAAGTTTGTTTATTTTTTAAGGTGAAAAAAAATATTTTTTTCTTTTATAAGACACTGAAATATATTGTTTTAACATTATATTAGCAAAATTATTATCAAGTAGTATTATATTAAACTATAAAACTAAACTAATATCGATAACAACGCCATATTTCGCTGACACATAAATGTTCGGACGAACAATTTCAATAGCTCGTTACGTCTCCCTTTGCCTTAATAATAGCATTAATTTTGGCTTGCATAGTTTTAATAAGGTTTTTGCAGTCTTCCGTCTTAAAAAATCCCTTATATTTTGTAATTTTACTCGTAAATCAATAAATAAATGTTTCGTTATAGTTCATTTCTTAACTGCTGCTTCATTTTGTGCCATACAGTTTCGATAATATTAAAATCAGGACTAAGGCTAGTCAAGGATGGAATATCATTATCCTGCAACCATTTTTTCGTGATTTTGGCCGTATGACATGACGCCCCACCTTGTTGAAAAATAAAGTTTCTATCAGATGATAAAATTGTAATTGACACTAGCAAATTGGTTTCAAGGATATTTTTAAATTTAGCTGCGTTTACAATTCCGTATATGAAGTAAAGTTTTCCAACGCCAAAAGCAGATATGCTTCCCCATACCTGAAGGAAACTTTAGTTTTCTCTTTAGGCAGTCTTTATGAAACGTTTCATCTTTGTTTCTTATAATCCGGGATCGCTGGTCACCCACACAAACATCAAATTGCGATTATCTTTTTCCGGTCTTCGTAAGTCCACATTGCCCGTTCCTTAGTTCACGCTAATCGTCTTTTCTTTTGTTTTTCCATAAATGAAGGCTTTTATTTTGCCTAAAGCAAAGATTGTGCTGAACAAATATACCTCAAATGCAACCTACGTACCTTATGAAAATGTAAACCAGACTTATCAATCCACCGACAGCACGTTTTTCGTGAAACATTTCCTGCTATTTCTTCATTCCATTTTGCTGTTATGTGCCTTACAGTATCCCGACGACCAGCTTTACAAATACGAACAAGAGATCTTTGCATTCTAGGACTGATCTTACGTGGCCTACCAACACCGTGACTTGGAGCTTGAGTTGAACCACTGTCTCCATACTTTTTAGCAATATCTGCCACCGTAGACTTTGCGACATTTATTTGCTTAGCAATATCTCGACAACTATTTCCTTGGTGAAACAATTTTATGATTAAAACTCTGATTGCACCGCTTTACCACGCGACATTTTAAAGCAAACTGATTCACGGAATTGATTCTTAAATCAAAACGTCAAATTTTAAACACTGTCCGAACATTTATATGTCAATATAATATTACCTGAAAACAGTTTTGTTAATATGATGTGAAAACAATATACATATTTAATTGTCTTATAAAAGAAAAACAATTAATTTTTAACCTTGCAAAAATAAAGAAACTTTTAGATACAATTAGATAATGTCCGAACATTTTTATGTTAGGGCTCGTACAATAACAAACACTACAGATTACACACACATACAGGGTGTTTTCAAAGTTGAGTCATTTATTTTAACTGCTTGTAGGACCCGTAAATAGAAATAGAAAAAGATTAAACATTTAAAAAAAGAATAGTGCGTTTACTTTAATTTGACTTATTTTGTGCGAAAAAATTGCCCCTGTCTACGAAAACAATGAACTAGTGGACATAATACTAACATACGGAGAGTGCCAACAAAATGCAGCCGCAGCATGCAGGTTGTATGCGGAAAGGTTTCCTTTAATGCATCACCCGGCCCCACGGATGTTTGTAAATTTAGTTATTAGACTTCGTGACACAGTATATTTAAAAGAACAACGAGTAGGTCACCTGCTCAACCTGAAATGTTAAAAATTGAGGACGACTTTTTAGAAATGGTCTAAGACGACCCAACAATGAGTACTAGCGCCATAGCAGCACAAGTTGAAGTTTCTCATAGTAAAGTGTCGAGTGCCAGTGGGTTTTAGAACAGTTCGGCAGAAATGAAGAATTTACGAAATTAATTTTGTGTACTTGTAATGGAGTGCACAATTTCCACAACAATCATGTTTGGGTAGTAGAAAATCCGTATGCTGTAAAAAGAACTCATTCTCAACACAGATTTTCACTAAATGCTTGGGACCCTACTTTTTTCCACCTCGTCTAACTGGTGGAATGTATTTAGATTTTCTTCAACACAATCTGCCACAATTATCAGAAGATGTTCCTCTAAATGTGAGACAAAATATGTGGTTCCGACAAGATGGGGCTCCACCACACTTTAGACGAGAAGTTCGTGAACATCTAAATAATGAGTGCCCGAATAGATGAATAGGGCGTAATGGACCCATTTCATGGCCTGCTAGCTCATCGGATTTAACGCCTTGCTTTTTTCTGGTGGGCTATTTGAAAGAGTTGGTGTATCATGTTGGAGCAGTAAATACTTTGGAAGATCTTTAACAGCGCTTGTGATTTAATTCGTGGACACCAGGATTTTCTTTTCGAAGCTTGTAAAGAGTCGTGGATTCGCTGAGCAAGATTTTTTAACAATTCTTAATCATGTAAACTACCTTTCTTATTATGCCACTTTTATCTAGGGGATTTTTGGTACAAAAACTTCTTTTGACGAGTTCTACAAGCTGTTAAAATGAATGACTCAACTTTGACAACACCCTGTATATGATTAGAAGGGAGACAATAAAAAGTATAAAAGATAAAATTATCACAAACTACGTCAAATCAATAAATGAGTGGCACAAGAGATAAAACTACAATGAATAATATATATGGTTCGAATAAAAAGCAAAAAAAGAAAATATAGAATAAAATAAAACTACTGAGTATCCGTAAAGAAGTTGTGGCTGAGGAACTCGTCAACGGTGAAAAAAGCTTTCGAGAAGAGCAAATTTTTCACAACATTACTGAATTCATTGCATGCTACAAATCTTAGTTCCTTAGGCAAAATATTATAATACGAGCCCCTTCCCACTTCAGTTGGCCCACTTCAAGATTTGTACCAAAATATGCCTTTATAAACTAAACATGACGAAACTATTTACTTCTAAAACAATTTATTTTCTCAAAAACATTTTAGATACACTCTAGTCGTAAAAAATACACATTTGAAATCACTTAGACGTATAACTGATAGAACATCTGAACAAATAAACAATGGGCGAATAAATGCGCGAAGTTAACAAAGCAACAATTGAAAGATTACCATTGGGTAACATCACCTTTATTTTTTATTACGGCTGAAATCCTTTGGGGCATAGTGTTAACCAAGTTTTGGCAAAAATTTGGTGTAAAACAATCCCATATTTCTTGAAGCTTTTGTCTCAGTTCGGTGATTGTACGAGCAGGATGTTGTCGTAGAATCTTTTTCATCTCGTGCCACAAAGTTTCAATAGGTGACAGATCTGGACTGCTAGAAACCCATTTCAAAAGTGGCACATTATTTTCTTCCATCCATTTTATAGCCTTTTTGAGGTATTGCACGCTGCACCATCTTGCTGAAACACAAAATCTTGGCCGGATGTCAAACATTCTTCTAAAATTGCCAAATATTTGTTTGTATCCACATTTCCATCAATAAAATGAAGTTTTCCTACTTCTTTTGATGACATACTGCCCCAGACCATAATGGGTGCTGGAAATTTCACTTTTCTCTTCAGACAGTCAACATGGAATGCTTCATTTTTTTGCGAATAACTCTACTGTGACTGTCACTAACACAAACTTCGAATCGGGCCTCATCACTCCATTGTATTGCACACCATTGTTGAGGCGTCCATTGTCTATGTTCTTTAGCCCATCTAAGCCGATTTTTCTTTTGCAGTGGAGTTAATAGTGGCTTTTCTTTGGCCTATAAACAAGTTGTGCAACTTTAGGGTTTTTACTTCACTTTTTTTTATAAGAAAACTTAACTTGCAAGTGCTAAATCCTAGTTTGTGGACCTCTCTATGAGTTGTGGACCTCGAAATTCTCCTTCCAACAGCGTCACTCCACAGAGCACTTAATTATTAATAATTGGCACGCCTGTTTTTCACGATTATTCTTCTTAGTGCTCTTCGGTCGGCATTTGTGATATTACTTTTTTCACATATCGTGGCTTAATATTAACTGAACCAGTTACGTTATATCTTCTAACAACATTTCTCACACTGTACCGCGATAAGTCTAACAAAGTTGCAATTTCGGAGTTTGATTTCCCAGAATTAAAAAATTTAATTATCAGTAACCGAATTTTCTCACTAATAACCTGTCCTCTACCCATTTTGAAAACCTTAACTACCCAAAACTATTTTAAACGTATTCTGACAGCTGTGATTAATAAAAACAATTGTCATGGCTTTTATTTTTCACAGCCACCTATGCGTTATAGGCTTATTTTGCATTGAAATGAAAATAGGTTGATATGCTGTAATTGCAACACGTGTTATTTTTATGCTGCAAATTTGATAGGAGTGATAAAGTTGGTGTTTTCTACTATATATTATCAAAATATTAGTTGTTAATAGTTTAAACCTATAACACCCTGCTACATTTTTATTATTTGTGTTTAATAAGAAAAAACTAAGATTTCAATAGTTAGGCCAACTGACGTGGGAAGGGGCTCGTATTTATAAATATTATGACGTGGTGGTTAACTCCATTTCTCGTTTTAGCAAGTCTACGTTGCTATGGCTAAAAGTTGTCTCTGTGCCGGGTATTGTATGAATCAGATTCATGGTGGCATGTATAAGAGTCAGGATTTGACTTGACATGCAAGAGGCAGCTTTATACAGGGTGTCCGCAAAGTTGGGGTTTTCCTTTACACGACGTGTAGATCTTGAAAACATAAGCAATTTTTCTTAGTACCATATACACCAATGTCTTAAGGGAACCGAGATAAAGGGCTCTGCACCATCCAAAATATCTGAATACCGTCCTGTAGCCGCGACTCGCGATATCCCCAACTGTTACCGGCTACTAGCTCATCCCGACGACAGTACTGGGTTGGGGGTCGGGGTCAGTGTGTCAGGTCAGTATGAAACCTTCAACCGACGGTTACGGTCACGCCTGTAGAGGTAAATGAACTCGTATAATCGATTGCGTTTCAAAAAACAACAAGCACTAGAGACGTGGCTAGAGAAGTGCATAGTATCAAAAACTAAAGTGTGACAAACGCTGCGTGAAGAGGGGATGTATTCGTTTCACGTCCAACGTGTACAAGCCCTTCAACCTGACGATTTTCCAGCAAGAGTGCGGTTTTGTGAGTGGTTGTTGCATCAACATGACAATAATCCGGACTTTTTGAACTGCATATTGGTGACAGACGAATCTACGTTCACGCGTAATGGGGTGAATAACTTTCGCAACACTCATGTTTGGTCATTACGCAACATTTTGCCTTCCTTGTTTGCCTGCGTCTGCTCGGTAGCGCATCAGCTGCTTTCATTTTCTGTTGGAGCGGTATGATTTCGGGCAGAGACGTACTTAACCCTTCTCGTCAACTGGAGAGTGAGTACTTTTTCCTTTATTTTTTTTACTTGGTCGCCCTCGTTTCACTACACATTACCTTTGTTATTTCAAGGGTAGTTGTTTCTGACATCGGACATCCTGTATATATATATACAGGGTGTCCGCAAAGTTGGGGTTTTCCTTTACACGACGTGTAGATCTTGAAAACATAAGCAATTTTTCTTAGTACCATATACACCAATGTCTTAAGGGAACCGAGATGAAGGGCTCTGCAACATCAAAAATATCTGAATACCGTCCTGTAGCCGCGACATCACCGACTGGTACAAGGTCACTGGCTCAACCCGACGACAGAACTGGGTCGGGGTCAGTGTGTCAGGTTAGTATGCAACCTTCAACCGACGGTTACGGTCACGCGTGTAGAGGTAATCGCGTAGACGAGAATCCCTCAACAAGCACTAGAGACGTAGCTAGAGAAGTGCAAGTATCAAAAAATAAAGTGTGGCAAACGCTGCGTGAAAAGGGGCTGTATCAGTTTCACGTCCAACGTGTACAAGCCCTTCAACCTGACGATTTTCCAGCAAGAGTGCGGTTTTGTGAGAGGTTGTTGCATCAACATGACAATAATCCGGACTTTGTGAAGTGCATATTGGTGACAGACGAATCTACGTTCACGCGTAATGGGGTGAATAACTTTCGCAACACTCATGTTTGGTCAGTAGAAAATCCGCACGCTGTCCGTCGGGCACATTTTCAACAAACATTTTCGGTGAATGTTTGGGCTGGCATGATGAACGGTATGCTCATTGGACCATTTATTCTCCCAAATTAATTGGACTGGATGCAATACCTAGACTTTTTTACGCAACATTTTGCCTTCCTTGTTAGAAGATGTGCCATTAAGTGTAAGACAATCAATGTGGTTTCTGCGTCTGCTCGGTAGCGTATCAGCTGATTTCATTTTCTGTTGGAGAGGTATGATTTCGGGCAGAAACGTACTTAGCCCTTCTCGTCAACTGGAGAGTGAGTACTTTTTCCTTTATTTTTTTTTACTTGGTCGCCCTCGTTTCACTACACATTACCTTTGTTATTTCAAGGGTAGTTGTTTCTGAAAACCCCAACTTTGCGGACAGTCCCGCGAGGTAAGGGACATAGTTTTTCTGCGTGTTCCTTAGGTCAATTCGAGTCGAAAAAGTCGTATGAACGTGGGTCCGCAAATGCTTCCTTATCCAGATATCATTTTTTTATTTTTAGTTTACGAAAACCACAATATTGTTGGAAAATTGCTTTTATTTAACAAAAAATTTAATAATATTCGTTTGGAAACAACTGTTTACAATAATTAAAGTCCACATTCTACGCTTCTACTGCCCGATTAATACGCTTGTGTGTGTTTGTTCGTTGACGGAGTAGTTGTGTCAGTTTGATTGAACTTTGCTAAAATGACATGACTGTCATGTTTGTTTTTAAAAGTCAGGAATACGGTGACATGATGTTTGTCTACGGATATTGCAACGGAAATGGCAGAGCATCAGTGAAAGAATACCGCCGCCGGTATCCAAATCGAAGAATATCTGACAGACGGGTATTTGGAAGAGTTTTAGCACATGTGAAAGCAACAGGTTCGGTTCTACATGCTACGTCCATCAGAAGCTGCCAATGACTTAATACTGGAAGTGTTGAACGGTTACCACCAACCAGCGTCCGCAAAATATCACGTCGCACTGGTGTAAGCCGAATGACTGTGTGGAGAATAATGCATAACTTTGATTTGTACCCATTTCATCTGCAACCTGTCGCAACTTGTCCAAGCTCTGCTGCTCACTGATCCGGGCCCTCGTATGCAGTTTTGTAACTGGCTCCTCGCAAATCGTCATCTTGTTAAAAAGATTTTGTTCACCGACGAATCTACTTTTACTCGAGACGGCGTCAATAATTTGAGGAATTCCCATTCTTGGCAGCTTGAAAATCCCCACGCAACTATCGAACGGAGTTTCCAACACCGTTTTCCTGTTAATGTATGCTGCGCTTTGTTAGGAGATCACTTAGTTGGCCCTTTTGTGTTTGACGGTCGGTTGACATCTGAAGTTTATCTTCAATTCTTACGAGAAGAACTGCCTGTGTTGTTAGAGGATATTCCGCTGCGGAGAAGACAACAGATGTGGTTACAGCATGATGGTGCTCAGCCCCACAGTGGTAGAAATGTGTCTAAGTATTTAAATAAAACTTTTCCTGGGCATTGGATTGGACGAGGGGGCGCAGTTCCTTGGCCACCTCGCTCGCCCGATTTAAATCCTTTGGATTATTACTTGTGGGGACATATGAAGTCTTTAGTGTATGCAGAGATATCACATACCAGGGCTGAACTGCTCCGTAAAATTACTGATGTCGCTGTTGACATAAGAAGTAACCGTCTTGTTATTGGGAAAGCCACCAGTCACATTATTAAACGGGCTAGACTATATTTACAGTGTGAAGGTGGACACTTTGAACAACTATTGTGAATAGTTATTTCTATACCACCTAGTAATTTTAAGTTAAATAAAAGTAATTTTCCAACAATATTGTGGTTTTCCCACCATTAGCACCCTAAAAATAAAAAAAATCATTATCTCGATCAGGAAGCATTTGCGGACCCATGTTCATAGGACTTTTTCCACTCGAATTGACCTGAGGAATATGTAGACAAATTTTTCCCCTACCTCGCGGGACACCCTATATATATAGTATTCATAGTTAATTGCCTTAACTGTTAGGAGAAAATATCTTTGAATTTCTTTGGGTAGAAAGCAAAGGATTGCAAAAGTGCACTCTTATAACTTAAACTCGAGCTTTCGAAGATTTATGTCTTCATCGTCTGGAGTAAGTCGGCGAGATTGTTGCTGGAATTATTTTTTAAACAACAGTGAAGGGAACACATAGTCGACGAATAAAAAACTGGACTGATGAGGTTCCAGTAGGACGGAATTATTTTATTATTAAATGGCAAATCATTTTGAAAAGTTTTTTAATCAAAGTTTTAATTTTAGTCTAAATGTTTTTCCAAATTTAAGTATTTTTATTTTGTTTGGTACTATATTTTATATATATATATATATATATATATATATATCATTTATATAATTTAGCTGCTAAGAATTTAAATGATAATTTTGAATAATGTTTTGAGTAGTATTTGGACATTAGATGAACCTATTCGAAATCGTGTGTTATGCTCGTGTTAAATGGGAATTTTTTCATTACAATGCTTATGGTATAAGGTGGTGGCATGTAAGAAATAAAGTTGTCTAGTATTAAGTATCCCTGTTTCCTGATATAAGTTGTTCGACGGATATAATCTTGGCTTATGGAAAATGGCTTTCAAAACAGTTTTTGTGCTATATTTAGGTCAGAAATATATATGTCTTGCAGGCGGCACCCTAGGCTGTGATGCCCATATTATAAGGCATGGTACAGGATTCACAGATAACTTTCTGTAAGACTGTTAGCAAGCATTTTGAGTGTATAGGCAACATTTCTGCTTTTTTTATAACATATTTATTACGGTTATCCCACCTTAAATGTGGGTCTATAAATATTCCAAGATATTTCAAAGTGTTAACTGTATCGATTTTTGTTTTTTGGCCATGATAATTAACGGAAATTTGTTCGAAGCTAGGTAAAATTTTTGAATAGGATGTAAATGCAATAAGTTTTCTTTTTTTGAAGTTAAATGTTAAAACTTTACTATCAAACCAGTCAACGATAATCATAAAATCCTATTTAGTAGTTTGCTTCAGTGTACTCCAGTCATCAGCTTTATATAATATGAGGGTGTCGTCTGCAAAACATATAACTTTCCAGTACTGTTAATATTGAATAATTCATTTATTAAGAGATTAAATAATAGTGGGCCTAGTACTGTTCCTTGGGACACACCGCACTTGATGTACATTTTTTTTATAGCAAGTGTTAGAGATTTTGACAGTCTGTGCCCGACCTGAAAGGTAATTTTTTAAAAAGATTTATGTTGTTCCCCTAAATCCCAATCTTTCCATAACTTTCAGAAGCTCGACATGGTTTACCGTATCAAAGGCATTCTTTAGGTCAACAAAGATACCAATAATAGATATTTTTCTGACATTAGAGTTCATTTCATCCATTGCAGCCAAAATCGCGTCTGTAGTTGATTTCCCTTTTCTGAATCCATATTGGTCAGAACATATAATTTTGTTTTTATCCAAAAATTGTAATATCATTTTTTGTTATAATTTTTCGAAAATTTGGCTATATTCGATAGTACTGATATGGGTCTATAATTTGACGTTTCCATTCTGTCACCGCTTTTGAAAACAGGTTGTTTTGAATGCATCAGGACAAATTCCAGATTGGAAACACCAATTAATGGCGTAAGAAAGTGGTTCGGCTAAGTCGTAGGCTATTATTTTTAAGTGCACAGCGTTGATACCATCCATACCAACACGGGTATCATGAATCTTGAAAAGTGACGTTATATTTTTTTGACATTAACTGTTTTTTTGACATTATGTAGGTTTTTTCTACAAGATGTTAACTTAGCACTTAGTTGTACGTGTTACCAAAACGGCATGAGGCTTTAGTTATCAACCTTTGGCTCTGATTTGATGCAAAATCTGCTGCAAAGATGGCATTACTGGAGGACTAAGCTGTAAGTTGTATGTGATGATGATAATTCCATTTGATTATTATCTCAAATACACTTAATCGAAATTCAAAGCTAGAAATTAGTTGCGCAGCCACTTTTTCTTTCCATTCTGATAAATATATATTCAAATTTGTTGAATTTAAAAAATGAGAGAGATGAAAAATAATTATATTCACTGTTCACTGTAGAAGTACAAGCCATATACATGCTAACAGTAATTACACACCACGCGGGTGCGGTGGTGATTCCCGTAATTCTCCTCAGTTTTTCGTAATGTATAACTTTGAACATAACCTCTCTTCAGAAAGCACAACATATAAATAACTCGTCATATTCAGCATATGCAGTAATGATTTTCTCACACAGCAAATATCACTGATTTTATACACATACAGACCAATTCACATAATCATTCAGATACGATCTTGCTATTCAACCAACTTTCTTCTCAGAGATAAAAACAACAGACATGGACCACTCAGCCTCACAAAGCATAAGCAACCAATGCGTGTAGCTTAGTTGAGTGATTTCTCCATAGATGGACGTTAACAACGATCCTAGTGGGCAAACGTGGAATGCGCCCTAAAAACTACCTGGTCTGCAAGTTGACATCTTATAGGTATTTTTTGACGTTTTATAGGTTTTTTACATGATGCTCGTGACGGACTATGAATTTAAAAGTTGGATTTTTGAGAATATGTCGTTCAAAACATTTTTTTTTATTATTGGCTGATAAATTTTCGTCAGCATTAGCGGAGAAAAATTATAAATGCATCGGGTATTGTTTATCTGCCATTATTGTTCCATCGCCATTCTTAATTTGATCAATATTTTGCTTCACTTGAATATATTTGTTAGTTAAGTGATCGACAACCGACCAGTTTTCTTGGATCGGATTTGGCATCTTGTAATTTTTTCAGATAAAATTAGCGTTTTGCTTCTCTAAATTGATAAAAATATTTTTATATTCATCATATTTACGGGAGGTATTTGTAGCTGGTGATGCTTTCATCATTTTGTATAGTTCGTCCTTTTTATTGACCGACTTTATCAAACCTTTAGTTATCCAGTGATTCCTGCTTTTGTCATAATGTTTAATTTTAACTCGGTTAGTCCTACTCGTACATTCAATTAAATGCTCTATGCATTCAATGAGTGTATTTGCAGCATCATTAACATTTACTAACCACAATATTCTAATTTGATATTCGCAAGTAGTTTCTTATTATCAACTAAATGTTACTGTTTCATTATTGGAGGTGGATCTACTATGATTTTTTCTGGTGACGATATAAGTACATATTACAGTGGGAAAATGATCGGTAATATGGTTTTCAACAATTAATGGTATGTACCGAAAGAAATTTGACAAAGTTGAGGGATGGAGGAGATTTTTCACAAAAAAATGAATTTAAAATTTTTTGCGTTTATTTCTAATTAGCTGTTAAAAATTGACATAACCATTACTAAAACTTGCCATTTAGCTCATCTCAGAAAAAAAGCACAGCCCTAAACCTAATGGTTTAGTTGTAATTGCGATTGAAAGTTCATTATCCCGTTTTTTTTTTCGAAATTTCACAAAATTGCAAATATCTCCTAAACTATAAGATTTCGGACCACACATATAGGGGCTCATTCGATATGTTTTGAGGCCCTCTATCACCTGACTTCCGTTGATCCACTACCAACTTTACAGCCTGTTTATATACAATATACAGGGTGTTAATAAAGTATGTAGGCATTTGAAAAAAATAGCATGACATTGATTTATTTTTATCGCAATACTTTTAATATCTAAGCATTGTGCTTATCTAGACACTTATGAAGTACCCGAAAATAATTGAATTAATTTATTTTCTCAAATAAAACATGCAAAATTTATCATAGGTTATACCAACTGTTCAATAAATAGGTTTCATTATTCATACGACGATACCCTATAACCTCTTCTTCATAAAAAAATACGTAGATAACATTATTTTATGCCTCCCCTCCAGAGGTCTGGATGGTATTGTCGGAGAATTCAACAGCTATGACCCCTACATCCAATTTACCATTGAAAAAGAAGATGAGAACCTGTCTGTCCCCTTTCTAGACACAAGACTCATCCGCACCAACAACAATAGTTTATTGGTAGACTGGTACCAGAAACCCATGGCCTCAGGCCGGTTTCTCAATTTTAGGTCATACCATAAGCTAGGGATTAAAATCAACTTGGTGAAACAGATGAAAACAAGGGTAATCAGCATCTCAGATAATACTTTCCATACTTCAAATTTACGGAAACTATCAAAACTGTTCATTAACAATGGTTATCCGAAGTGTCTGATTAACAAGATCTTATTCAGCTCACCTCCCAGTATTTTACCAAACTCTAAAGATACAAGTAATAGCCTCACAACTCCTAATAACAGAACTGATAGAATTCCCAACAACACCAATTCAAACAGTACAACCACCATCCCAAATTCCAGATCGGGCTTTGCTGTCCTACCCTATATCAAGGAACTGACCCCTAAACTGATCAGATTATGCAGTGCGTTGAACTGTCGAATTGCTTGCAAATCCGTCCTCACTATAAACTGCATTTTTTCAAAAATGAAAGACAGAGTCCCGCTGCTTGGCTTAACCAACACAGTCTACTCTATCAATTACAACAACTGCAACCAAATATACATAGGTCAGACCTCCAGATCTCTTAAAGGAAGGATTACATCACACAAAAGTGATTCTAGGCTTCATTCTGAAAGATGTGCTCTAGTATCTCATGTCAACATAACAGGGCACTCTATGAACTACAAAAGTATCAAAGTTCTCGATAAAGAAAAACACCTGTCCAAACGTTTATTCCTGGAAATGTCCCACATTTTCATGAATGACAACTTATCAATAATAAGACAGATGTTAAGCAACTGAGTGTCATTTACTCATATTTGCTAAACTGCGAAAAATTGGAGCACTTACACATTCTCCAAATTTTGACTCTTCACAACCATAAATGGAATCTGTTTCTTGGTCTATTCCACCAATAAACTCCATTCCATTCAAATTTTAATAACTTTTCCTCATAATTAAAAATAACTTAATTTAATTGCCCATCTAATAAAATATAGTTAATTCAACTGCCTCTGGTTGGTTTGACAATTTCTTACCCAACACATATTGAAAATCACACCATCTGAAGTGATTTGGCAACGTAGCACACACCCACAAATGAATTTTCGTTCCATCATTCTACACAGACACTGCTAACCATCGGCCATCTGTCAAAAGGTTCATCTTACTCATTATTCCATGCCCACCATTCTGTACAATCATCAAGTGGCTTCACGATGTAATGTTTAACTTTCATTATTTTCTAAAAAATTTTTAATCTGTTTTTAACTTGTTCTTGTCATACAGCTGTGTGTATTTTATATAATTTTGACCATTGTACCATTTATCCAGCTTTCACCATGTTACTGGGTGTTTCCCTCATCCTCAACGTAAACAACAATTAGCAACATCCTTACATACTACTGTAAGTTAATTTAAATTCATTTTACACTATTTTTGCTGTTATCAATGTAATTGAAGCTCTTGATGATGATGGCAAAGACCATTGAAAGCTAGAGAGAATAAAAAAAATATAAAGAGTCCTCCTTGCTTAAATTTTGTCGAAGTACCCAACAAAAGGCGGAAGCACCCCTACTGAGTGGGGCCGTGGCAAATGCTTGTTCCGGAAGTTGTAGTATCCAGTATACAACTTCTTGCCGTTCAAGTGATTGTCCACGCGTTAAGGAATACCTCAGTACCGATTGCCGGGTGGCTGTACAAGTCCGCTCACGGGCCACTTTAGGTCTATTTAACATCACTAACACGTAAAAAGAAGGCGGTAGACAAGGACCTGTCGACCGAGGCAGTACCACCCGCTAGCTTTTCCCAGGGTGTCTTATAAATGTCCGCATGTTTCCACACCTAAGCTATGCAGTCGGTTATCGTCCAAAACAAAGAAATTAATGATGATGGATCCCTCGAGCACTAAGAACTCCGGATGTAAACTCACTCCACTCTCGGAATGTCCGGGTGGAGGGTGGGCTCGAGGGAACAACATCGAAGATAAAATTTGTTTTTCGAACATCTGCGGGATTAACAGCAACATTGATGCTGTTCATCACTACCTGCAATCCAATCGTCCCGCCTTGCTTTTCTTGGCAGAGACAAAAATCTCAGAGTATGCACCGATTAACCATCTTAACTTCCCAAACTACGAGGTGCACTCCAATATGAGAAAGAACGGGGGAGTTGTGGCTTTTGTCCGCAGCAGTATTTCCTGCTCCAGAGATGTTTCTTTGGAATCAGGCCGGAAGGACATTCTGTGACTTCGCCTTAACTCCAAAACATCACCCAAATTTATTTGCTGCCTTTACCGCTCTCCCTCGGACCATAACTGGGATGACCTACTCGAATACCTCGCCGTCCAGATCGACTTCCTGAACATCAATCACCCCGCTTTAGAGGTAGTTCTTCTCGGTGATTTCAATGCCCATAATGAGCTTTGGTTGGGCTCAAACAAGATCCTTACAGCACTGCTGTCCTGTCCCCCCTGTGTAACTCAGACCACGGTGTTGTGGAGGTTAGGTTTCGGTCAGAACCCGCTGTGGCAGCAGAAACTCGTACAGGCCGCAAAACTTGGCATTACGGACATGCCGACTGGGAGGGGCTCAGAGATTTCTTCTCTAGCTTTCCTTGGAAAGATGTCTGTTTTACTGACATGGATGCGTCGGCTGTCTGTTCTTCGATAACCGAAATTATCCACGTCGGAATGGAGGAATACAGGAATACATCCCTCACACAGTAAAAGTGCCTAGACCAGGGTCCAACAGCTGGTTTAACAAATCGTGTGACGCTGCTCGCCAGCAGAAGATCAAGGCACACAGAACCTTCTTACAAAACCCCACTGTAGAGAACAGACAAGCCGACGTTGAGTCCAGAAACAAATATAAAACAGCGGTTCGCAATGCCAAAAACCAGCATGATATAAAAGTTACCCGGTTTCGATTGCAATACTTGGAATTTGGAAATCATTAATGTATTTATTTACTGACATTTTTAGGTCCTCTTTAGAGATAGGAGTAGTAAAAGATGAACTTGAATTTTAAAAAAGTACCCTTAAGTTTTGTTGTTCCTGATAATATTTGTACGATGGACAGTTTTTGTCGGTAGGTGAGTGGTTAATATTATATTTTTTTTTATATCTTTCATTTCCATATCTACAGTTGCAACATTCTATTGATACATGCTTACAATTTTCTTCTTCGTGACCATTGCCACAGTTGGCACATATCTTCTCATTCCTGCAATTCTTTTCTGTATGATTAAAACGGTAGCATTTTCTACACTGAGAAATGTCGTTATTTTGATATACTGTCAAACATTGCCATCCCAGAAGTATTATTGTATTATTGTCTTCGAAGATTTTTTTGAATAGCTTTCCAGAAGTTTCCGCGTAGATAGTGTAATTGTTTCTTGATGGAAAATATTTGATAAACTTTACTTGTATGTCTCCACTCTGAATCATATAATTCTGATGTATAAGATCTTCTTCAATTTGCTTTTCATTCGGTTTCTCACTACTTTTATAATTTATTATTTTAATTTTTGGATTTAACATTTTCGGCTCAGTAACTTGGTATTTTTCATTAAATTTATTTTGAAGTTCATCTTTCAGTTTATTATGGTTTGATTCATCAATTTTTATATCAATTCCGCCATTTTTGAGTTTCTCACACTTTCTTTTTGAATGTTCAGAGATGAAAGATTTATTCTCTTACTCAATTCTCTTCTCGTATTATCGCAAGATTGTTTTTCTTTTGGAATAACTGTGATGCATTTCAGTGATTGCCTTTTAGTAATAGGTGTCGTTTGTTTTAAGATTTGTGCGTATGAATTTTCTTTTACTAATTGGTTTTTCTCAACTTCATCGAGTCTCATATTAATTCTATTTAATGCTGATGCTATGGCATCCTTCTCGGTAATACTTGCGGTTATTGACAGTTGCTGCTCTTTTAGTTTTAAATTTTCGTTATTGAGCTGACGAATTATTTCCTCCTTTTCTGCTAGCGTTTTCTTCAGGGATCGATTCTCTTCTAATATCTTTTTTACATTAGTCGAATCAGGTCGATTTTCTTCATCTGTGATGCAGTTTTTTTCATTCTCGGGCTTTACTTGTTGTTCTTCTTCTTCCTTCTTCTTTTTGCGGGTCATGACACTCTGTATAGTAATTTCTTATGTAGTATGGATCAGGAAGAACAAACTGTCAACTTGTCAATTTTACGTCACTCCGAGGTTATATAAATATGGCCGAAAACGACTGAAAACTGTAAAATCCGCTGCACCAATGTATGCTTTGTGTGATTACGTATTACGGAAATCTTATGCTAAACGGATGAATTTTTTTCCTACGCAGCGCAGGCTCGAGAACGTTGTTTTCAGTGACGATGCCCATCTTCACTTAGACGGTTATGTGAACAAGCAAAATTGCAGATATTGGGCACCAACGAACCTAAAAGAGAAACATCAACAACAGCTACATAGTCCATAGTTTGGGGCGCCATATCCTCTAGCGGTATTATTGGGCCGTATTTCTTTGACGATGAAAACGATCATGCATTGACTGTCAATTCCGATACAAGGACATGATTGACACTTTTTTTTGCTTCTATCGTAAGAACAGAACGTCGATTCAACAGGATGGGATCACTGCCCATACTTCCAGAGACTAGATGGATGTGGTGAAAGCACATTTTCCTCAAAGAGTATCGAAGTTTGGAGACAATCACTGGCCTCCTAGGTCACCCGACGTCACGCCATGCGATTATTTTTTGTGGGTTTATCTACAGTCTAAAGTGTATTCCGATAATCCACGAACACTGGAGGAGCTTAAAGACAATATTCGACGAGAAATAAACAACATCACTCCGGAACTCTGCAAGAGAGTGCGTGCGATTAGAAAAGTGTGTCCGAAGCGATGGTAAACATTTGGACGGAATAATATTTAAAGAATAAAACCCGCGGGATTGACGAATATGTTTATAGTATTGAATATTTTCTTTTCATTAAGTTTGTATTTTTTTTTCATAAATCAAAAAGTGAACTTTTCTACTGGACTATATGTGATGCCATTCGTAATTATAAGTGACTTTATTATATTTATAAAACTTAGTTGTACTACGCTTTATTCGTTCGTTTATTTTCGCTTTGTAAGTAACTTGAATAAAGCCTATTGACTGATTGATTGAAGTGTTATTTCTTAGTTATCTAAACGCACAACTTGTCCCCCATTTAGCGAACTTAATTTCTTACCAGTTTCTAGATTCTAATGGTGAAGGCCAAATTTCAAGCGTCCAGTATAATAACACTACTTCGATAACAATCAGCCTTGAAACTCTCCTGTCAGTGTCAAAAATGCCGTCATTGCGGCGTAGCAAGCCGAATGCGAATTCTCCCAGTACAACGATGAAAGAGGTTTTAGTGTACTATTCGTCATTTGTTGGTCTGGGCGGTCCGTAGGACCTTTGTCCATTAGTCACTAATGTACGTTAGTCGAATCTGTTAGTCCTGGTTGCCCAGAAACCAGACAATGTCAAGGAAAAAGAGAAAGGGAAAGATAAGAAAAAAGAAGAGCAAAGAAAAAAAAAACAGATGTGCTTAGTTTAAGAGAAAACACCTAGGCTTTTTGACTTGGCGCACGGATTGATTTTGAGGTGAACTAAACAAATTTTTGATTAGGTTTTGTTAGAGTGTAATTTTGAGTTTACTAAAGATTCGCGCTAACTTTTGATTACTGTGCGAGCCGTGGCCGTGAATATTTAGGAACTTGCTCCACTATGTAGTCCACTGAGTCACGCAACAGAGGGTTACTGTGAGATTCCGCTTGACTATAACGTCGCTGCGCCTGAAGCTTGACATAATCCCTCAAGTAAGGAATGTCAAGGTCACTGTGTAGTGTCTCATTTGACACATACCATTTGGCGTTGCAAATTGTCCGCAAAGTTCTGCTTTGCAGTACTTGAAGACCTTGCATGTGTGTCTTGGCAAGTCGCACATGCATAAATAATGGCTGGTCTAATAATCATTTTATATAGTCGAACTTTGCTTATCAAACTCAATTTGGAGGATCTACATAACAAAGGATATAGTTGGCGAAACGCAATTTGGAATTTTTTTTTATGGATGCTGTATGTTTCTGCCAGGTCATGCCTTTATCAAGGGTGACACCGAGATACTTCGCAGAATTTGTCCATGGTACACGATTTCCGTATACAGAAACCTCTGCTGGGAGCCGCGACGTTTTTTGGTACAATAAATAGCCTGCGTTTTCAAATGATTAATTTTTATCAAACACCGTTCCGCCCACTCTAGTACTTCGTCCACCGCACTCTGCAACCCATCGTGAACCAGATCACCAGTACACGACTGGGCGACAAGTGCAGTATCGACAGCATACAGGTAGACTTCACAGTTGCTGGGGCAAGGGACATCATGGATAAAAAGCGAATAAAGGATTGGTCCTAGGACCGTACCCTGAGGAACACCGGCCCGTACTGGCCGTGTTGCTGACAAAACGTTGTTAATATTGATCCGAAACTTCCTTCCTTCAAGAAAGGATTTCAGTAATTTTAGAAGCCAAAAGGAAAGTTCTTTTGGATTGGTTACATGTTCTACCAACCTGACTGCCTGTAGCTCGGTACTATGCTCGGACCGAAAACCGAACTGAACGTCAGGAATCACATGGTGATTTGACGAAAAATTCTCAAGGTGACGATAAATCACCTTTTTGGCGAGCTTAGAAGGAGCTGACAGCAGACTAATGGGACGGTAATCCTGAGGAAATATCGAACCCACCTTCTTTGTAATCATGATGACCTCGGCAGTCTTCCACCCACCAGGGAAGTACTGGATTCTGAGCGTCGCATTGATTATTGACACCAAATATGTCAGGGCTTTCTGCGACAGCAGCTTCAACGACTTGTTTTAGATTTGATCCTCCCCAGGTGCTTTACGCACCTTGAGATCTTTAATATGACTCAGGAGCTACGCTGGTGTGCAATGTGGAACCTCGGAGGGTTTCGCTAATGTGCTATGTAGAGCCTCAGACGAATCTTCTGAAGAGGATTCAGTGCCTCCGCTAACGGCCCCAAAATATCTCCTGATGGATCCTACGATGTGCTGTCCCTCGTCGAGGTCATTATCAAGATCATAGTTGAGAGAGATCTGTTTTTCCATGGCATCAGCGAAAACCTCGACCTTATCCTTCGTGCTGAAGACTATGCCTTCAGGACCGTGGATGTGCGGGAGTTGTTCTCGCTTTCGGTTTCTGAGTGACTTTGCGACCCTCCAGAAAGGAATACTTGAATCAAGCATTCCCGCGAGAAAATCGCTCCATTGCTAGTTGCGGAGTTCGTGTAGTGTGTTTCCCACTTCATAGACAAGATTTGTATCCCTACGAATGTCATCAGGATGACAAGTCCTTTTTTCCTCCTTAATTACGAAATTGCATTGCTATGGATTTCAAGGTTCAGTATTCAACTTATTACAAAATTATTTAATCAATAGAAGTCAAAGAACTAAAATTGGCAATACATTATCAAACATTAAAATCATTTCGGTAGGTGTGCCACAGGGTAGCAAATTAGGTCCATTACTATTTATTTTATATATTAACGATATTCCTGATATTTTACAACACTGCAAAATTCAACTATTTACTGATGATACATTAATATATATATATTTCTTCTTTTGCGGATTTTGCCCATTGTTTTCCTATTTTTTTTATATATATATATATATATAGAGAGAGAGAGAGAGAGAGAGAGAAAATGGGCATGCGGAGAAAAGTATATAACAAAAAGTAGGAAAATCATGGGCAAAATCCGCAAAAAGGAGGAAAGTGGATTCGAGCAGAAAATAGGATAGGTAACCCGAGCGATACGTATTTCTGCTGGTTGGCTTCATCAGGCCTGAGATGAATGCACATATGAAACTACAAAAGTAGATACACATGCCCACACATCCGGATACGGGTGTAACCTGAGGAAACGAAGATGGAGAGGGAAAAAAACGTCACACGAAGTCCACAACAAGAGTCAACCTACACATTGTAGTATAAAACGGCTAGAAGACCTTGAATTTTCAAGGAGACATCTAACCAAAACCACGCGGCCGGTTATAGCCACTTGCTGTGGTACTTCAAGCCCAAAGGATCTACAAAGAGAAAATGATCATGCGGAGAAAATTATATAACAAAAAGTAGGAAAATCATGGGCAAAATCCGCAAAAAGGAGAAAAGTGGATTCGAGCAGAATATAGGATAGGTAACCCGAGCGATACGTATTTCTGCTGGTTGGCTTCATCAGGCCCGAGATGAATGCACATATTAAACTACAAAAGTAGATACACATGCCCACACATGCGAATACGGGTGTAACCTGAGGAAACGAAGATGGAGAGGGAAAAAAACGACACACGAAGTCCACAACAAGAGCCAACCTACACATTGTAGTATAAAACGGCAAGAAGACCTCGAATTTTCAAGGAGACATCTAACCAAAACCACGCGGCCGGTTATAGCCACTTGCTGTTGTACTTCAAGCCCAAAGGATCTACAAAGAGAAAATGATCATGCGGAGAAAAGTATATAACAAAAAGTAGGAAAATCCATTTGTTATATTGTTCGACTTTTTTGTTCACTGCAAATGAAACTGTATTTTCAAAATTACAAATATTACAAAATAAAGCTATGAGAATCATCTTAAATAAAAATAAATATACTAGAATAAATTTTATGCTGAAAGAACTACAATAGTTAAATATCAAAAATTGCATAGCCTACTTGGTTTTCATTTTCATATTCAAGTTGAAAAATCATCTTCTACCAAATCACTTAGAAAATTTTATTGTATTGAACAATAAGTGCCACAATTATTCTACTAGAGAAAGTATATGCTTTCATTTACAAAACTGCAGTAGCAATAGCAATATAAAGAGCAAGTCAGTATTTCAAAAGGGATTGTACGAATTTAATAAATTAAGTAATGATATCAATATGTGTATCAGTTTGAAAATGTTCAAAGGGAAATTGAAAACATATCTCATGGAAAACCGGAATTCATAGTAATGAAATTTTGTATAAAAATATGTAGTCTTGAAGACATAATATATTTGTGATATACTGTGTAATATGTATATTATGGACATTTTAGCATTAATGCTAAATAAATCTGAAACAAACAAACAAACAAATAGCTGCTCTTTTGTCAGACATTTTCTGACGAATGTCCGCAGGCAAAAAAGGTCTGCCGTTTCGTTGTACAGGAAGTACAGCTGTACGCTGTAGAGCTGCTTGAATGAAACTTGTCCACTCCGCTTGAGCGGCATCTATTCCAGACTCATCATCTATGATAGAGAGAGGTTTTAGTGTTCAGCAGCGTATCATGACAGCATCCGCAGATATTCTTTCCAATCGTAAAATGATAATATTTCGATATGATTTACTGTAGTTTGTGTAATCAATGAAAAATAGCAGTATGTTTGTCAAAAAACAAGCGACTGATGACTATTTATGAAAAAGCTTCAAAATAAATTTGTAATGTTGGAAGTATTTACAATAAACGGAAAAATATTTACTTTTGTTATGTATTCTATGCTGCTGCGATATAATCAATCCATTGCATTTTCAATGTAAGCAGTGCTAAAAACACCAGGCAAATACAACCAGAAGAAGAATATTTCGCTGCGTTTGTCGCAAAGAAAACGAGAGCACATGGACATTTAAAAGAGAGATTTAAAAAACATTGTTCATCAGTAAAACTCTACCAATATTTTTTTACTCTTCGCTCATTCTAAACAAATTCATTTAAAAAATTTATGTCTGTCATGTAATTACCATAGTCTTCCTTTTTATTATTGGTTCACATAAACTACACCAGATCATTTCGATTTTTACGATTGTAAATAATATCTGCGGCTGCTGCTGAGCAGTAAAACGTCTTCCATTGTTGTACTGGGGGAATTTGTATTCGCCTGTCTGCGCCGAAATGGCGGCCGTTTTTGACAGTGACAGGAGAGTTTCATAGCATATTGCTATATATGCTGTGCTAATAGTATTTTCGTATCTGCAATAATACAATTTACTCACCACTCTGGTTAGACTAGCTCCACCTGCAACGATGGCCGGTAGTGCGCCCTTGCTTCCCGCAGCCGCCTGAACCATCCCTTGGTGCCTCTGATGTGCCGACGGCGGTTGTACAGTCACCTAAATAAAAATAAAAATATTACAATACAAGAAACAAACCATACCCAAATTCGCTTACTCACTTCAAAGAAAGATACTAATGTTGATGACGTTTATGCCAGAAAGTCGACTCGTTTACAACCGCAAACCACAAAAAATAACTAATTATCAAAATTGTAAATTTAAAATGTTATGAACGATTGGCTAATACACCTCCCTAATTATGTATAAAATTCACTTTTTTGAAAAATAATTCACCCAACATTTTGAGTTTTAAAAAATATTAAAAAATGAAGTGAAAACATCATTATCGACAGGGTGGCCCAACGAAAAGGTCGCACTCCCATTTGTGACTTTCCTAGTGTATTTTGGGAAAAACGCTCGGACTCATCAATTTTGATTTCTAGGGGACATCTATAGCAGTACAATACAGAGTGATCCAAAAATAATATATATATTGTGTGACACATTAGATTTTTAAATGGAAACACCCATTTTTTTAATTTTTAGATTCAACATGACGTTTTTAATAAGTTGTGTAATAAAGTTTATACATATCTTCAATCGTTGTGAAGTTATTTGAGTGTATAATAAAATTCAACTAACTTAATGATAATAATTTTATTTATTTATTTACCCTCATACAAACACATACAAATGTATTTAAATGTAAGAGCTATTACTAAAAAAATAAATTACAAATACAAAACACTTTAAAACGACACAATGCAAAACAGAGATAATATATATAAAATATATATAATAATAATAATGGCATCAAGGCAATATATTGTTTAGAAATACAACCTTGATTTGTCCTACTATACTGGAACGATTTGTTTCTTATTATTCTTTAGTTCATCTAGAAATAATAACTATTTATTCGAATCACATTTCTCATACTTTAGGTTGTTAGTGACATTGTATAGGGATTCAAACTTCGCCTATCACTTAATTTGAGCATTTCAAATCCACTTAACATATTGTTATACGATATATGACAATGGGATGCACGGCAAAAAATAATAATCATGAATACCAGCAAGAAATTTAGTATCAGTCAGACTCATTGTATGTTATAAAAAAACTTTCATTTCAAATTGTTAAGTTACCTACCTAGCTGTGATAAATATTGAACAATGACTTATTCAATTCAAGAAAGGGTAGAAATGACAAAACTGTATTACCAAAATAGGAATACATACATTAGATACATTTATTGTCTTGTAGATCATAAAATGACACAAGACTCGTCCTATGAGGAAGTACATAGTACACATAATTAAAAGTAAAAAATAATTAAAAATAACACAAAACGTAAGTATTTACAAAGTACAAACAGGAACAACTGAAGGCGTACAGACATTCACATATGAAAAAGGTTTTGAAAATATATCACAGTGTATTCAGACAAAAAGTAGACAAATTTTTCAACTAATATTTTTCGTAGTTGACATTTAAAACTAGTAATGCTACTGACATTCCTGGGGTTAGCTGAAAGTTTGTTATATATTCTAATGCAGGTGTATTGTGGTGACTTTTCAAACAGCGTCAGTGTGTGTTTTGGAATACTTAGACTGTTACCTCCCCTTGTATTATAATGTGCAGGATTCTCTTCTATGGATGTTGAATATCAATCTGATTATTCACGTCTAGCAAAGCTGATTCTGATAAGCTTAAGAATCGCATAATATGATTGGTTCAACTTTTTACACACACTGTCCATGTGTTGTTACCAACTGAGCTTTGCATCCATTGCTATTCCCAAGAATGTCGTCGTTTTAGATGTCTCAGAATAGGGGTGTTTGTATAAAAATGTACAATATCTGTCTTTTCAAGGTTTAAAGTCAAACGATTTGCTTGGCATCACTCTTTCATTTCATCTTTTACTTCATTTATTTTTGCAATAATGTCATTGCGTGTAGTTCCACTGACAAGAACTGACGTATCATCCTCATAATTTGTTACAAATCCAGAGAGATGTAAATCACTTACAAATAGAATGAATATAAGGGGTTCTAAAACTGAGCCTTGCGCTGCTCCAATGACACTACCTCTTAAACATAAATAAAATAATATTTCCTCGAGAAGTCCAATTTCAACTGTATCAAAAGCTTTCGATAGGTCAAAGGTGATGCCCGCGACACAGTTATTCATATCGAGCTGTTTATGTATTTGACTTACTCATAAGTAGCTGTCTCTATTGAGTGCAGTGTCCTTGAGTAGGATCTCCCTTTTTTGGAACGGGAACTATCATCGCGACTATCATCAGTTTTCCTCACAGTATAAGATTAGACGGGAGACTTTAAGTTGTTGGAGAAGATATGGGAAGATTGCGTCAAGATTTACGCCGCATGGTCGGATATTTGAGGATCTTCTATGGTACATTTAAGATTTTGTGCGTTGATTTTCGTGGTGATGTAATCGATTGAAGTTTTATACATCCACTGGTTTTGTTTGATGATATGCGGGTTAGTCCGTAATAGTTGTTTGATAGACCGAAGGACTGTAGGATGTCATCGAGTAGTAGACTATTTATTGATGGTTTACTGTAATAGATATTAAGATCTCCACAAAGAACTATGTTATTATTTGTGGTGGCTATTCGATTTAAGAGCGCAGTCAAGTTCTCCTGGAAAATTGTGATGTCTCCTGAAGGAGGCTGATAGACACATAGCAATACAAGTTTTTCATTAGAAGGTCCAAAACTAGCCTGCAAGCCGCAGCATTCGATGTGTTTTTCTTATGAATACTCATCTGGGAATAAGATATCCTTAGCCTCTGCACCGTGATGAACAAATATGACACATCCACCATATTTATATCGATTTCTGCAGAAGCTGCTTACAAGTTTATAGTTCTGAATGTAAGCGACAGCTGCAGCAGTCGTGGTTAGCCATGTTTCGGTGATACAAAGAATATCTGGTGATGCTTCATCTACATACAGTTCTAGGGCATCATATTTATTCTGAATGCTGCGAACATTTAGACGCACTATGTTTACGACATGACTCCTGTTCATTCAAAAGCGGCTCTTTTTGTAGCGATGTGGATGGTAAGCTACAATCCTTAGAAGATTCCAAGTTTTTCTCGGTGTTTTGGTTTCCAATCAACTTTGGGAAAGATGATTTGGGAGCACTTATATTTTGATGATAGATATTCGGATGGTGCATATTTTCTACAGTCCCTATACCCCTATGTGTTTTTGTTCCGTTCTGTATTTCATTTTCTATGGAAGATTCCCTTGGTCTCTTTGTGCTTCCCAACAGTTTTATGTGATTGCAAATGATACGTTTACCCTTATTATTCAGTACATTGGAACTCTCCCTGTAGTAGTGATGTAGATTGAGGTTTAGATTGAGAAGTTGTACTCCGTTTTGTTCACATATTCGATGCAGTTGGTCATTTATACATCTGATAATGTTATTCAAAACGGGCCTATGACATCTCCAATGCGGTACTGCAGCTATTATTACATTGGTAATTTTCAGCACCTTTAAAGCTTCTCTGAGAGGTTCACATTGAATGAAACCTTTTGTCAGAGCATCATTAGAACCGCCATTGATGAGTACATAGTCGGACTTCGTGAAATCAGTTGTTAGTTTTCGTGCATCTTTGACAATATTGTTCAATTGGGAATTGGGATGTAACATCGATGTAACCGCAAACTGATCCAAAGAAAGAACTCTTCGAAGTATATGTATCAGATTCGGCCCTTGCTCATCTGCCACGATTAATAGCTTACACATCTTGTCTTCTGTAGTATTTGCTTTGATACAATTTAATTGATTTCTATCTTACTTCTGTCTGAAGTTGTATGCTATTTGAAGTGACTGCTTGAGTCTGTACATGGATATTGTTTTTATTACTTGGGTCCATCTGCACGTACCGATCAGTAACGACTGTCTTACATTTTACATTATTTATAATCCCTTCAAGTTGTTCTATAGTGTTATCTTTGTACTTCAGCCCCTGTGTTAGTTTCTCTATCTTGCAGTTTAATGACATTCTTCGTTCTTCGCCAGCTTGGTAGGTATTTTATTTCTGACGTCTAATAGTAAATTTTCGTGGATATTTGAGTTTTCTTCAACTTCTCTGTTGCCTTAAATGTGAATGTAGCTGTTGTGCGATTTACTAATCTTCAATTTTACCTGCTGTCGTGTATTCATTTTCCTTTCACTGGACTTGTCACGATTTTTTCGAATACTTGGCAACATGCTTCGTTGGCTATCGTCTGTTTTAAAGCTTTTTATCACCTTGGAATGCTTAATATAATAATATCCTTACCAGTTTTTTCATCCGGATGTGGTGTTCTACACTAGCAACACATGACACACAGTATTTTTTTCATTCTACTGCATAATTTCAGTTTTACGATGCTATATTTGCACTGCGATTCTTGACACTGTATTGTATTGCAAGAGCTACTGCCCGGATGTTTAATGCGTTACATCCAGACAAAAATATCAAGGATAAGTATGTGGCTGAGTTTATAAGAAAATTTGAAGAAACTGGATGTGTCTAATATTCGCCGTAAACGCCATCGAGAAAATCGACCAGATGAAATGAAGTTGCATAAATAGTAGTTTTGGGACACGTAGCACTTGACAACACTCAAAGCACTCGGGGACTGGTGACTTCTTCAGGATTTACACGCTCAACAGTACAAAGAATTTTGAAAGACAATAAATTTTACCAGTACAAAATAAAACTTGTCTTTGAGCTCAATGAAGACGATTTTGATAGAAGGTTGTTTTGCTAAATAATGTCCCAACGTTCAATAAACAATGAAAATCTGTTATTTAATATTTGTTTCTCGCATGAGTGTACGTTCTATTTACATGGTGCTGTAAATAGACACATAATTGAGATATTGGAGTACATATCTCGAATCCACATTTGTTGAAATAATGGAAAATGACGTTAATTATAATGAAAATTACATTCATTTCCAACAAGATGGTGCACCGCCGCACTATGTGGCTCCAGTACGACAGTTTTTGGATACCCATTTCCCGAATCAGCGGATCGACAGACGAGGCCCCATCGAGTGGCCGCCGAGATCTCCGGACCTTTCTTTAGATTACTTTCAGCACTTCTTACCACATTGACCTACCTCTTTATAGCAAATTGATTTTTACTTTAACTGTAGACTTGATTTTAATTTAAAGTTTTTTTACTATAGGAACTATATTGATTATCATTTTAACGATATAATCCATTATCATAATTTCTCGAATTTTATTATAAACTCAAATAACTACACAACGATCGAAGATAAAAAAATAAAAATTCAAAAAAGGGGGTTTCCATCTAAAAATTTGTAACGTGTAGCTGAATATCTTATTTTTTGATCACCCTGTATTGTACGGCTATAAATGAAAGGACGCATCCCTAGAAATCAAAATTGATGTGTCCGAGCGTTTTCCCCAAAACGTACCAGGAGAGTCACAAATAGGGGTGCGACCTTTTCGTTGGGCCACCCTGTGTATGCAGTTATCTAAAATATACGCTTTTAGGTAATTCACTGCCACATATAAGGATACTATCCTTTTGTGGTTTCATGTATTTCTTCAGTAAAACTTACGCAAAACTGTACGAGTAGATACATTATTATTAGGTTACCTGTGCCTGCGGACTACTCCCAGATGGTTTCTTGACTATCGTGGCCGGCGTGATGCTCAGACCGCTGGGCAAGCCTGCCGCTGGGAGAGCGCTGGCGGGAATGTTGGGCGGCAGGCCGGCACCGGCAGCTGCCGCCGCAGCTGCGGCAACTGCAGCCGTCGCGCTTTCTTTCAGCTGTTGCGACTGTTTCAGTTTCTTCAGCAATACCAACTTCATCTCTTCGGCGCGTAGCTCCTCGCGGAGTCTTCGCAAACCGCGCTCCCTACAGGAGAAATATATGAAGAAGCCAAACATTTTAGACACTGCGATTCAAAAAATAGAGATCGACCAATACAGAATATTTACCGATACAAGCCGATATATCTGCGTTCCGGTTTTTCTGTACATAATCGAGTGTGTATGTATTGCATACACAAGTTTCAAGAAACCAGAGGCATTTGAGCATCCGCATATAGGAAACTCTGCTGTTGTCAGTTACGACAGCAGCCTTATTTCTGATAAATACGAAAAAGAGAGTTTGTGACCCGTTGATCAGAGAATGGTAAAACAGCACTTACACGAATCATCCCATTCAATTTAAGAATGTCTACGGATTACCTTCACTTTTCCTTTAACAGCTGTGGAAACCCTTCAAATCCAAATGAAAATTGTGCAATTCATAAATACAACTTCAAACTAGTCGCAGCAAAGGTTTCGTAAAATTGCGTTTCAGCCCATAGTTTACGGTTTTCTTCATGATCCAAGCAATTTCAGTTTCACGGTAGCACAGGGTGGGGCAGAAGTGATGACCCCTTTAGAGAAGGAATCAAAGAAAAACTTGTATGTAATCCTATTTTTTTATTTAGGTTTGAACACAAATTCAGCAAGATGGTGCCTTTAGCAGCAATGATGTCTATTTCTAAAGTTTTGTGCTACTTTTCTACACATTTCTGGGGGTATGGTGGATGTTTTCATAACGGGTCTTTAGGTCATCTAAAGTCTGGGGGCAATGTTTAAAAAATTTCCGTTTCAAATAACCCCACAGAAAAAAGTCGCAAATGCTTAAATCTGGCGACACGAAGCGACCAGGAAACATTTGTCCCAATTTCGCCATATAAATCCAAGCTGTATGTGCCGCAGCCTCATATTGTTGGAACCACAGATCTCCTAAATTAGTTTTGCCACTCAATTGTTAAAATTGTGGCTCAAAAAAGTTTTGCAGCATTGAAACATAACGATCAGCTGTAACAGTTACTGTTCGACCATTCTCCTCAAAAAATAAGGTCCGATGATGCCATCGCACACCACACAAGTCACTTTAGGTGAGAGAAGAGGTCTCTCATAAAGTTGTTTTGGGTTAGTGTCAGCCCAGTACCGAAAATTCTGCTTATTCACAGAAAGGTGAGAGTGGGCCTCGTCGCTGCTGAAAAAAGTTTGTTTCGGGAATTCGTTCAAGCATTTCTTGACAATGATTTACACGGTTAATGTAATCATCAGGAATCAGTTCATGAACAACCATGATTTTATAGGGATGGAATGACAGTTCATGCAGAATTCTCCTACAGAGCGGAGCGCCTTGGTGACAATTTAACTACTGCCCTCAAAGCCATCACATTTTCAGGTGTTGTGATAGATCTGAGTCTTCCAGTTGCCTTAGGTCTTCTAGTGGATCCAGTTTCTTCCAATGTATGCGCCCAACGTCTAATTGTCTTACCGCTAGTGACCGTAACATTACGCGAAATGTTGAAATGACGGAGCGGTCATTTTTCAAAAAACGTACGCACAGCGAAGCCGCGAACCTCACCTGTCCAAATCATGGCGTCAACTGAAAACGGGACGATGCAACAACACAAATTATACATGCGACACTCTGTCAAAAATCAGGTTATATCAACGCCAACTTGAGTCCTATGCATTTGGTAGGATTCCTGTCACTGTGGCATTTAGGATTTAGGGTATATCAAAAAGATTATTTTCGTTGTATGGATACAATTTTAATTCTAGCACAAACAGTTGGAAATGTTATCCCTTCAGATCGTCGATGTACAAGATGTGTTGTCTATTTTGGATAATAAATGTGTATTTATACTTGGACTTGTGATTTGGTCAATTGTGGTGTACAGTGATTACAATTCCAGCATGTAAGTATGAATGTTACTATAAGATTCTACCTAAAATTCATTAACCATGACTGATTCAATTCACATCTTTGTGCGCAGTAAATCAATACATATTACGTAATTACAATATTTTGTGTACGACATATCAATATGAACCGAAGGCAAAATTAATACATAGGGACACCATCACTACTCTCTAAAACTGTTGATGTCTTTTTCTCTCATCATGTTTCATTGTTTGGCTTGTGATCAAAACAACATATTAGATTAATAAAGATCAAGCATTTAAAATACTTGATTTGAACATTCATTTTTCCAGAAATACTCCAGCAGTACCTATGAGACATGGATTTCCAGACAGAAATTCCTGTACATTTTGTACAATGCATGGGCAAGATGTGAAACGGAGTTTTGAAATGTCTAAATCCTATTGCTGTTTATAATAGCTATAGAGTAAGACATTCACACATCATATAGGAAGATAGCTGTACAAACAATAGACTTGAGAAGTCACTATCCAATGTTAACTAAAGCTACCACCAGTGAGCAAATAATTGGCAAGTTTTATATTTCCCACTATATCCAAATATGACCAAATCCTTGAAATATCATTATGTGCTCAAGTTGAGGCAGTAAACAATTACTAACCAATACTGAGGTATGTAGGGTAAGAGGAGATTATTTTTATTCATGAGATTCTCAACCAAAGTATATTATGTAATTGGTTCTCACTATTAATCTGTGAAGACATTAAGCCATTTGGAATATACAATTTTTCCATCCATATTTTCTACATTATAATTTTTATGTAGTTTGTAGTTTTAAAGGAATTGTATAGTTTCAGATCATCCTTCAACTTCTGCTCAGCGACCAATACAGCAGTTAGAACATACATCTTTGGCCACCACTTCTACAGAGCAAGTAAATCTTAGTTTACGTCAAGTGGATCACACTGGAGTAAGTCTTTTGTCTTTTTGAATGAAATAGACAAATACAACAAAAACGTTTTCAACTATTTAGGAAGTTTTTTCTGTTTTAATCAAATATTTGAACCTGTGGCCATTTGACAGTCTGTTGATTATATAAACACTTAAAACTACCAATCTTATGAATTAATATTTATTTACGAATGAAACATACTACAGTGGAGCTCCGGTAATCCGACAAACATTATGCAGGGCAGTGTCCGACTATCGAATTTGTCGGATTATAGAGCACTGCCTAAGACCCCCCATAGTCCGGAATTTTTTACAAAAGAGTACCTTGTAATCCGACAAATTACATATCCAATGGTAAGATTATATATGTTATGTATATGTATGTACTTTGAAATACAAATCATACATAGTTTGTGTATGTCGAATTTAGTAAATTAAATAATAATATTATATATAAAATTAAGCATAAATGCACATACATATGTACCAAAATAATCAAGAATTATTAATCAAAATCATTAATGAATTTATCAAATTATGAAGCTTGGAAATATTCATCATTTTTTTTAAGGTTGTTATAACGCGAGATCAGAGCTTTGTCCCTCAGTCGTCTCAAAAGTAAAAGTTCGTTGTAGGATATACCATTCTCTTCAGCCCATTGTAAACCTAGCTCAGGCGTTAATTGCGTCTTGTACTGTGACTTGTGGAGCAGTTGCAATCACGTCGTCGTTATTTTCCTGACTGTTTGTTGTATAATTAGAAACCTCTTTTATAATCTCTTCGTCAAACATTTCATGAAAAACATTTTCCTCTTTATCCATTCCACTGCACCAGATTTCCAAATCTTCTGGACTTATCTGTGTTTCAGTAGCGACTTGTTCTATAACTTCCGAAGTTACACTGATTTGTGGAGCGTTGCTAGGAGTGGTGACTATATCTGGCCATAACTTTTTCCAAGACGATTTAATAGTTGATAATTTCACGACTGACAAAGAGCAAAAACCAAGTCTTTCATATTAAATTTAAAGTTTTTTCTATTGGTTGGTCTTTTGATACGGCTCTCAGAAGTAGGTTTTTCTTATAGTCTTGAATCAGTGCAGTGCAATTTGGCGGAAGAAACATCGCAGTGATGCATTTATCCTCAGTTGTTGTTTTTCTTCAGACGGATGACCGGGAGCAACAACGCTTTTTGAGGAAAATTATGATCTTTTAACCATTTTCTAACTTCAGGTATGAAGCATTCATCAAACCACTTTTTGAAAAGATCTTTTGTCATCCATGCACTTTTTTGTCCGTAATAGTGTACAGGTAAATCAATGTTTTTGAATGCCCGTAGTTTATTAGATTTCCCAATGACCATCATCTTAAGCGCGTGTGTGCCCGCAGCGTTAGCACATGGTAGTATGGTTACACGCTCTTTACTTACTTTTCGTCCAGGTACGGATTTTTCGTTACAAGAAACGAAAAATTTGTTAGGCATCACACGCCAAAAAAGCCCTGATTCGTCTGCATTGTACACCTGTGACGGGTCAAGATTTAAATCGTTCACCTTTGCAAAAATCTTAATTTAAAGGGCTCTATGCAGGTGGCATCGTTAGAAAGTTTCTCTCCTGTAATAGTCATTAAACGAATGCCATGACGACTTTTAAAACATTCTAGCCATCCTTTGCTGGCCACCAAATCATCTTTTTTTGTTATTTCCTTATGAAAAAACTTAGCTTTCATGGCCAACATGGGTCCTGAAATTGGTGCATGCCTATTTCTTTCCTGAAGAAACCACGTGTGCAAAGCTTCTTCCACTTCAGAATGTTCAGCTTTCTTGAGTGTCTGTCTCTTGCCTGGCCCACAGTCAGTAGTTGACACAAACTTCTTGATCTTCTCGTGGTTTCTTTTAATGTCATAAATTGTAGATCGGCCTACGCCGTATTCACTTGCTAAACTACTGAAAAGTTTCATTGCTATTTAAGCGGTCTAAAATATCACATTTTTTCTTTAATTGTCAATGTTTTGTGCTTTCGCTTCTGAGTTTGTGATGACATTACTAGGTACTATACTTAATACACAATGAATAAATAGTAAACAATGAACGCACGCTATTCCGTACCGCTATCACAAGTAGTCAGTTTCAAACTAAGTAAAACAATGCTTACGCGTCGAGCACGATAGTGGTGGCGCGTACCAGTTGAACCTGTTCAAACCTGCGTGATTTACATTAGCGAAGTTTGTCAAATACGTATGTATGTAATATTCAAAGACATGTCGGATTACAGGGGGCGCCGGATTAGACAGGGGCCGGATTATCGATGGTCCACTGTATTCAAAAACATGTCGGATTACAGGGGGCGCCGGATTAGACAGGGGCCCACTGTATTGAGTCAAATTGGCAAAAACAGTGATCATCAGAACCCGTCTAAACTTTACCAGTAATACAGCTATTGTCCATCCGACCACAGACAGCCAACCATGGATAGCTGATATGTGCAAATCAGCATGGTCTAATCTAGTCTAAATGGTTAGAGATTTTATATATGTGAGTAATTGGAAAGATATATACCAATTCATGTAAAGCACGAAGTCACAGCTTTCTTTTTCAGTTTAAGAATCTAGAAGACGTGTCCAGAAAAATTATTCCGCGCAGAGGTGTGACCAGAGAGATACAACGGACTTCAAGAAGCAGGACGTGATGTAGGGTGTTCCAGGAGGAAATTGACTTAGTGAAATGCTAGATAGTATGGACCGAGACGGAAGTTTATCTAGACACGCCAAAACGTTAACATCACATACCTCAGGCACTATTGAAATGATTTTGAGGAAATTTTGCAAAATATTAAAGTAAATTAAGAGTAACAAAAAACTAGTTGGAAAATTAAAAAAATCAAGGTCGGACTTGGTCTTTCAAACTACCTTTGTGTTTTATTAAAATTATCAAATGTTAAGATATACATTAAAAAAATTTATTATGGACAAAGAAGCCAATGAATGGTGCTTATTAATTATTAGCAAAATTGCGCTTCTTGTGGTTTTTTAAATAAAATCTATTCTTTATTCAAACATATTTCTACTAAATACTAATTGCCGTTTTCCTTGAAATCGTGTTGGTGATGTTTGAAATGCTGAGTTTTGCGTCACAAACTAATAGAATATAGGCATTACATAGTTTTTACAGCATTAGTACATTATAATGAAGCACCTACCTAATTTATTAGCTGTGTAACAATCTTATTGTATGTGACCTATTTAAGTAGATTTTAACGATATCCATTAGTACTCGTACACGATCCAAGTTAAATATACAGGGTGTTCCTTATTGATATACGAATATTTAAGGGTGTGAATCTACATGGAAAATTAATGTTAGTTTGCTTTATAAACTAAGGTCCAAAAACGTTTCCTTACAAAAACTCGGGGTGTTGAAGTTTTAGGAAAAAAATGGAAATTAATTAATATTTTCAGAACCGCTTCAGATATTTCACTGATATTTAGTACGTAGTTAAAGTTAATGAAGTTGCATATTTTTCAATGCAAAAATAATTTTTAGCTTTAACAGTGGCGTGTGTACGGGTATTGACCTCGATATTTTTTAAGAAAAAAATGATACGCCAATGGTTTTTTGCCAATTAAAAATTATTTTTGAATTCCCCGTTCAATTTAATATAAATGATCTCTCTTGAATTGTTTTCCTTTGCTGCCATTTTTGAGTAAAAGAATAAACCGTTCTATTGTCTAACTTGCAAAATTATTATTAATTTAATTGGAAAAATTAAACACATCAGGGGTAATGAACAACAACAACTAGCAACATAAACAACATCAAAACCAACGAAATGATTACAAAAATTGTTGAAAATCAAGAATCAAAAATACTCGAAAGAGCTGTCTACTCACAACTAGTGGAGTTTTTCGAACAAAATCACTTATTTCCTCTACATCAGTCAGGTTTCAGAGCTGGTTACAACACTACTTGGTCTTTATTACATCTTACTGATTCCATCATTCACAATTTAGATAATCAAATCAACGCTCGAAAGCCTTTGATATGGTCAATCACCAGATACTACTGAGTAAGTTATCTCATTATGGAATGTCAGATATAGTTCTAAGGTTCTTTGAGTCATACTTGCTAAATCGTCAACAAACAGTGAAAACTGATCAGGGAATTTCTTCCTCTGAGCCAGTTCCTACGGGAGTCCCACAGGGCTCAGTATTAGGTCCCTTACTATGTTCGATTTATACGATCGATCTGCAAGACTGTTTAGTCCACTGTAGTATGCAAACTTATGCAGATGATACTCAGTTAGTGTTTGGTTTCGATCCATCAAAGGTTGATGAAGTTTCTTTTAAAATTAATTTAGATTTGGCTAACACCAGTGATTACTGTAACAAACACTGCTTGAAGATCAATCCTAATAAAACTACTGCAATGTTGTACTGTTCGAAGAACTCCTACCGTGAAATGAAGCAGAGGGTTTGTGTTGTTTTGGATGAGACACTCATCCCTTTTGTGGATTACGCCAAGAATCTCGGTGTTACCATTGACTTAAATATGAGATTCGATCGGCATGTCTCTTTCTTATCTAGAGTAACGTATATGCGTTTGAAACTCCTCTATTCTAATCGATTCATCCTGAATTTTAAAACCCGAAAAAAGCTCGCTGAAAGTCTTGTGTTGTCTGTTATTTCTTACTGTCTTGTTCTTTATTACCCATGTTTAGACTACGTCCACAAAAGGAAACTCCAGAAAATTCAGAACAGCTGATGTAGGTTTATTTTTGGATTGCGCAAGTTTAGTCCCGTCTCAGATAAAATCAAAGAACTCAACTGGTTGGGAATCGATAAGTTATTTTTATATCTTTTGACCGTCTTCACGCATAAAGTTCTATTATCTAACAGACCAGCTTACCTCGCTAGCAAATTAGTTCATCGTGGTAGTTTTGTTACCAGAGCTCTTAGATTCAATGCTAATTTTAACATGCCTCCTCACAAAACCTCGATCTTTGAAAGAAGTTACACCTATAATGCTGTCAAGCATTACAATGCAGTCAACAGTGGCTATCGATCCAAACAGGTTGCTTATTTTAAGAAATTAATGAAAAGTCAGCTGCTGGAGTCCATTTAGTTCAGTTTTTCTTGTGTTCATGTGCTTTTTTTTGTTTGACTATGTTCTACTATTTTTGTTTCAAATTTAAAACTCTTACAATACTATCTGCATTTGTCTTGTGCAGTCAATGTTGTCATTCTTATGAACTGTATTTTTTTTTTGTATGTTATTATTTTGTTTATGTGTTTAAGTAATTTTTTTCCTGTTGTGGGGTTGGGTGTAAGAGTAGCCGTCTGGTTAAACTTCGCCTCACTGCAGCTAATAAAGGTATTATTATTACTATTATTAAATGGCCCCCTTCACTTAGTATGCATGCTTCCGCCCTCATGGAATTGCGCACTCGTTGAAATATCCCTGGAGTGTTTTTTATTCTATCACAAGCTGCAACTATTCATTCTCTTAATTCCTCTACAGTCTTAATGGGACTTGTGTACACTAGTGTCTTAAGATAGCCCCACAAAAAGAAATCTAAACTGTTGAGGTCTGGGGACCTTGGTGGCCATTCTTGGGGCCCACCGCGGCCAATCCAACGATTTGGATAAACAGTTTGTAAATAATTACGAACCGCTACACTAAAATGCGCTGGTGCACCATCATGCATTTACCACATATTGTTTATTATTACTAACGGAACATCATCAAGCAGCAAAGGCAACTGTTGTTGAAGAAAATTGAGGTAAGTCTGTCCGTCAAGTCGTCCCGGCAAGAAGAATTGGCCAATAAAGTGGTTGCCAATAATTCCTGCCCATACGTCAACCGAAAATTGGTGTTAGAAATGGGTTTCGGTTACGGCATAGGGATTTTCTTCTGTCCACAAATGATTATTGTGGAAATTCTGAATGGTATTTTGAGAAAAATTAGCTTCGTCCGTGAACAGAATCATTGATTCAAATTGCGGATTTTGTGTAATTTTTTGAAGATACCACTGATAAAAAGTCACACGCCTTAGAAAATCAATGGGAAGTAATGCCTGTACCCTTAAAATATGGTAAGGATATAACAAAAAATCCACTAAAATTCTCCAAACAATTTGATGGCAAATATTTAAGTATCTAGCGATCTTCCTCGTACTCGTTTCACAATGTTCTTCGACTTCGTGCAGCACTGCTTCCTCAATTTCAGGTGTTCTCACACTTAGAGGTCTACCTTCAGATGTTCCTTTTCGGACAGAACCAGTTTCAACAAGACGACGATGAATATTAGAAAAGGTTCGTCTATCTGGCAAAGCACGATCGGGATATCTCTGGTGATAAATCCGTCTGGCTTGCTCACCATTACCGTCGGCAAGGCCATATACGTAATGCATTTCCGCCATTTCTGCATTTGAATAATTCACCATTATTAACAAGATTGTAAAAACTAAATAAAGAAACAGATTTGAATAACAGAGACTTGTCAGATGTCAAAAGCCAGTGACATATTCCAGAGCAACTAGATATTTATTGCTAAATTGCATTCTTCAATTATTACATTTTCTCGGAGAATAGAAGGGTTTTTATTTTTTTACTCAAAAATGGCTCATCGAAGGAAAACAATTCAAGAAATATCATTTGCTTTAAATTAAACGGAAAATTCAAAAATAATTTTTATTTGACAAAAAACCATTGGCGTACCATTTTTTTCTTAAAAAATATCGAAGTCAATACCAGTACGCGTGCCACTGTTAAAGCTAAAAATTATTTTTGCATTGAAAAATATGCAACTTTATTAACTTCCACTACAAACTAAATATCAGTGAAATATCTGAAGCGGTTCTGAAAATATTAATTAATTTCCATTATTTTCCTAAAACTTCAACACCCCGAGTTTTTGTAAGGAAACATTTTTGGACCATGGTTTATAAAGCAAACTAACATTAATTTTTCATGTAGATTCATACCCTTAAATAGTCGCATATCATTAAGGAACACCCTGTATACACAGGGTGTACAGTTAGTAGTAGATCAACGGAAGTCAGGTGATAGAGGGCCTCCAAACCTATCGAATGAACCCCTATATGTGTGGTCCGAAATTTTATAGTTCAGGAGATATTTGCAACTTTGTGAAATTTCGAAAAAACGGGATAATGAACTTTCAATAGCAATTACAACTTAACCATTAGTTTAGGGCTGTTAATTTTTTTGAGATGAGCTAAATGGTTAGTTTTAGCAATGGTCATGTCATTTTTTATCAGAGCTAATTAGAAATCAACGCAAAATATCCTACAGTCCAAACGACTTGATGGAGTTTGACATATGAGGTACTGTTAGATTAGTCCTAGCAGTGCGAGTTATACTGTGTGTATTAACATTTTGTAAAATCAAAACGGCGATTTTTCACGCAAATAGCCAAATCAGCTTAATGAGTTTGGGCATTCAACTCGGCATTCCAGGTGCGGGAGCGTTCAACCTTAGGTCCGACCGAAATTACTAAGTCAGGCAATGGTCCAGAGTGGAATGTGTGTCTAACGTTTGGCATCTGAGTAGAATCATGTCATATTCTTCGCGAAGTTATGCAGAAATGCATTACTATTATGGTGCTGCCCTTGGAAATGCTCGAGCAGCTGCTCGCAAGTATCGGGAGTATGTGGTTAGAAAAGGTGGACCACAACAGGCGGTATATCCAGACTACCGGGTTTTGCTAAGCGTCCATAATGCGTACAAGAGCCATTGCCCGAAGCAGAAACATATCCCATACTTCAGTGCACACAATACTACGCTCGAAGAACATGCGTCCTTACCATGTACAAAAAGTACAAGAATTGCTTCCAAGCGACTATGCACAACGGGGTGAATTTTGTGAGAATATGTTGAGAAGGTGCGAAGAGGATGAAACTTTTTTCGACAGCATCTTATGGACAAATGAATCCAACTTTAACCGAAATGGAATATTCAACATGCACAATTTCCATTCATGGAGCGTGGAAAATCCACACGCTATTGACACAGCTTTCAACGTCAGTTCGGGGTTAATTTATGAGCTGGAGTACTAACAACAAATTAATTGGACCATATGAATTTCCCGCCAGGTTAACCATGTTTGATTTAGCATAAGCATTTAACAGCCTTAACATCACAATAGCCTTGAGTAAACTTCATCAGCTCGGCATCAGAGGGTTACTACTGGTCTGGTTCAAATCCTACTTTGAAAAGGTAAAAATACAAAATACAGAATCTAAAACATTTCCTGTACCTTTGTGCGCCCACAGGAATCAGTACTGGGGCCATTAATTTTTATTCTTTTTGCGAATGATCTCCCTCAACAGGTAAAAACAGGAAAAGTAGTGATGTTTGCAGATGGTACATCTGTTACAGTGTATGGGAAACCTCAGAGGAGATTAAACGGAAAAAAATCAGCGTCTGAGATGGAGTCTTGGTGTAAAAAAAATCAACTAACATTAAATAAGGATAAAACAACATTTACAAATGTTTTTATCAAAAAGCAACTACCAGACCATTTTTAATGACAGTGCTATATACTTTCAGTCCAGTGTAAAACTATTTACTTTTTTAGACTTTAGATCTCAATCATGTATGCAAAAAACTGAACAAGGCGTATTTTGCTATTTTCAAAATGAAATCCCTCTTTAGCCAGGATGGTTACATTATGCATTTGTTTTTAGCCATCTGTCATTCAATATTGCCACTTGGGAAGTGTCTACTGAGATTAAGAAGGTATTTTTAGCTCAAAAGAAAATAATTAGGCTCGTTTATGGTTTAAACTATAATGACTCATGCAGCCAAACTTTTAAAGAACACGGAATTCTAACACTATCAACAATTTATATATTAAAACGTGTAACTTTGTGAAAAGCAACCCTGATGGCTTTACTTTTGTTGGAAGTAACCACAACTATACAACAAGCAGTAATAATAATCATGCCTTTATTGATACACCCACACTGTAGGACGGAGTTTAGCCAGCTGGGTACACTACCACTTAACCTTACAGCGTAGAAAAATGAACACAAAAAAAACGAGAAATAAAAAAAAGTAATAACTCATTAACATACACTGGCAGATCCCAAAAGATGGTTCTTGATGGCTTTTTAGAATGCAAAGCAACCAGACCTTTGCCGTTATGTGCATCATTAAGAGCATAATACGCTTTTACGGCATTGTAAGTTACGCTACTATGGAAAATATTAGTTTTATAACTAGGTATGTTGAAGTCGGTGTTATGCCTCGGATTTCTGGTATTAAGATCACCACGTGATACAAGTTTTTTTTAGAAGATAAGTAGGTACCCTATATATCTGATTCTTTGGACTAAGATGAGCAGTTAGAAGCAGGTCTACCTTCAACCATCTCAACTCACTGATCTTTTGAGATACATGGCTAAACTTTCGCAGACCATAAACAAACCTACAACAGTTATTGAATTTTTGTACTCTATATCTGGTCACGTAATCCAGACAAGGAAAGTAAAGTACAATTGAATAATCTTTTAGCGACATTATCAAAGTTTCAGCTAGTTTTTTGCAAGTCTTGAAGTTCAAAATATGTCGATTAGAATATAAAATCTTTAAACGCATGTATATTGATCTAGGTGCATTTGTAACATGTCGCTTAAACCTCAACAACAGTCCCTAACGACTCCTAAATTCTTTGCATGGTCCACAATGGGAATATACGTATTATTAAGACTAAGGATAATTGTTTTCCTGAACGTTGTAATAACTGCTTTGGGCCAAACAGCATAGCAGAACATTTTGTAGCATTGATCTTCAGACAATGTCAGTAATTTACAATATTAATTATATCTAGGTTCAGTTTGTATGACACTTCATGCAAATCAAGTGAATCAAATGTCATAGTTAGCTGAGTGTCGTCAGCGTAAGTTTGAATGTTGCAGTATTGAAGACAAGCATGTGAATCAAATGTGTAAACTAAATAGAGCAACGGTCCCAGCACGGAGCCTTGAGTGACTCCGGATGGAACATTTTCCGCCGATGAAACACCCTTACATATTTTGACTTTCTGGGTACGATTGTTCAAATATGATTCGAAGAAACGTAGAGGCTTGACAGAAAGACCATAAAATTTCAGCTTACTCAAGAGAATAACATGATGAACCATGTTAAAAAGCTTAGAGAAGTCCAGCAGAATCAGAGTAGTTGCCAACTGATCGTTCACATTTTTTAAGATGTCATCCGTAATCTTTAATAAGGCAGTCGTCGTGCTATGACCGGTACGGAAACCAGGTTGATACTGAGGAAACATTTTGTTATGCTCAAAATAATGGACCAGTTGAATGTAGACAATTTTCTCTACGACCTTTGACAAAAAGCATAACATACTGATAAGCCAGAGGTGAGAATATTCAGACGAGTTATTTGTTTTCGCCAAAGGTGAGACGATAGCTTCCTTCCAGCAGCTTGGGAAAGTTCCCGTCTCCAGGGAGACGTTAACAATATGAGTAATGTGGTTTATAATTTCGGGTAAGTAGAAGTATTATTCTGCGACTAAGACCATCACAACCCGATGCATCAGACTTTATAGAAGATATGACATTGAGCACTTCATATTGATCAACATAGCGAAAACTAAATAAGGGAGTACTAGTGCAGAAAGAGTTATTCTCATAGTTATGAATGGTAGACTCAATTAACCTTGAATTCAAATTCGCTACATTGTAGTTCGATAAAAAGTGATTATTAGGAGAGTTTGGTTCAAGTAGATTATTAATACGCTTTTATGTTTTCCTAGACATAAAACAACAGCATATGGAAGATCTGTATTCTACAACTGCATCCACATATTCAATAATTTACCAAAATATCTAAGGGATATCACAAATTATAATGAGTTTAACCACAAAGTAAAGACATTGGTATACCAGAGCTGCTTTTATACTGTACAGGAGTTTTTTTACTTCTTATTTTTATAATTGTAATTTTTAATATGTCTTGTGCATCAGTCAATTTTTTCCTTCTCTGACTTGTCACAGGTATTAATTTACTGAAACGTGATCAATAAATATCTAGCGATCTATCTATGTTATTTAACTATCATGAGTCGGATGTATCCAGTGTGAGTCGCATCTTACGTGATTTGTTTTGGAGGTATTAAGTACACTACACTACACTATAAAGATGGTCTACACCTCAAAAATAGCGCCTTGTGGACAAATTTCGAAAATTTTCAAAGATAAGACTGTATAATGTTTCTTCTACCTAAATTTAGTTATGTCCATTAACTTTATAATTTGTATCGATCGGCCTATATCGGCATATTGACAGTCATATGGGCATCAGCCGATTGAGATGTCGGCAAATTAGCCCGACACTGCGATATGCTGATGCTAATGTTTGTTGCAAAGTAAACATAGGAGCAATTGAAATCTACAAACATAAGGATAATTTCGATAGAAAAGAAGGAGGCCTTGCTTTAAACAAAACGTTGTTCCCAATTCTAAAAAACAGCACCAAAACCACTTAGCTTAAGGGACCCAGAGTACCCCCACCAGACAGCTCAGTCCTCAGTCCGCCGATCGCCTATAAAACCGCACGCCCATCCAGTTGACCGATCAGTTTCAGTCGACCCGCCAAGCCGAGCATTTCGCTCTCGACGACAGCGCCACTGAAGCTGGCTACCGCAGATGTAGCTGAAAGCTCTGGAGAAAATCCAATCCGACCCCGGCTGAACAGCCCGAAAAACCTGATTTAAATTAGAATTAGCCGTGAAAGCCTTCATTCTTCAATTGTTTCTTTTTAATTTATTCAATTTCATAACCCGCCTGAAGTTGAAGTTGTGAATGTACAAATTGTGTGTGTTGTCGAATAAATTTCAGGACAATACAAAAACAATGGCAACATTTCTAAGGCAGAAAATTGGTCAAAAAATAACACGAAAAGTTCATACGAACACGGGTCCTAAAAGATAAAGATAAAGGCGACGAAGTTAGAAGGACGGTCGTATAGTAAAAAGGACAAAGATAAAATGAACAAACATTTTTTGTTTCGGAAAATCAAATTTATTTTATCCAAAATAGGCTCCTTCAAAGTTAATACAGCTATTATGCACTGGCTCCTTATGGTGGCCGGAATGCCTCTAATTTCATGATTCATTCATTCATTCATAATACAGCTATTTGCACGCACCAAAAGATTTTCCTCATTGACCCGTATGTCCTTCAAAATAGTCGCTGCCCCTACATGATCAAATGTAGGTTACCGAACAGAACATAGTCATATGAAATGCCGTTTTTGGAAAAAAAAAATCGGACACAAGCGTTGATCGATGAGATGGTACATTATCGTGGAACAAGCGCCAGCTTCCTTCTTCGCGATATTCTGGCCGAACACGACCAATACGCGACACCAAACCTCTCATAGCACAAAGATAAAACACACCATTAATCGTTTGGCCCGGTGGAACGAGTTATTTGTGAATAATTCTCTTCGAATCGTAGAAACAAATCAACATTGTCTTCACTTTTGACTTTTCCAAACTGCTTTTTTCGGATTTGGCTTGCTTGTGTGCTTCCATTCGGCACTTTGACGCTTGGTTTCGGGATCGTATTGAAAATACCACGTTACGCACCATGCACAATGTTGTACAGAAAGTTTTTGTATTTTTTTGGCCTCTTTAATGAAGTCTCCCGAATGTTGCATTCGAAGCAATTTTTGGTCATCCGTGAGCTTGTGCGGATCAAACCATGAACAAACCTTTCTCATGCCCAAATTCTTGGTCAAAGTGCGATGGATTGAATCGTTAGAGATATTTAATTTCATTTGAATGTATCTCAATGAATATTTTGGATCATTCGTGATAAATTCACGCACTTTTTCGACGGTTTCTGGCGTAATCACAAATTTTGGCTGGCCAACATGCTCGTCGTCTTTCAGCGACTCACGACCCTCTTTGAACCGTGTAAACCACTCGTGGACTCGGCTACGAGATAAACAATCATCACCATACACTTGCATCAATATCTGATGGTAAATGTTTTACCATATTTAACACAGAACTTAATATTGGCTCTTTGTTCGATGCCCGTGAAAGAGCATTAATGAAAGATTGAACTATGCAACGTTAGTCGCCGATAATACATGGCGCTACTTGTATCGGTTATCTTTCAAAAGTCCTGTTTACTTCGCGACAGACCTTGTACATTCTGAAAAATGTAAGTTATTTTCATCACGAAAACCTATACCCTTTCTTATGAATGTGTATGTTTCCATTTACCTGCTGGCTCCATTATTACAGCTCTTACCTCTGTTTCATTTCAGCGAGGTTGAACTCCTTTACAGGCTCCAGGGGTGGCATTTCTTCGTCACTGCTATCGCTACTATATTCCAGCGATCCGTTAATTCTCGGCCTCTCAGTACCGTTTAGCATAGCGTCTGGGCTCTCCACATAGGTCCGGTGCTCCGACCGGGGCCGAAGCACTCGCCGAGGAGGATTTTGTGGATTGATCGGCTGCTGTTGCGGCGGTTGGATTTGGCTCTGTTGAGTTTGAATTTGAATTGTTTGACGCTGCGTAAGAGTGGGAGAAATTGGAGTACCTGTTGTGCGGTTGGAGCTGCAACAAAGAAAGTAGCTTTTACGGTGGTCCATCACGTTTTATAAAGTCATTATAATCTAAACAGTACCTATTGTCTGATGATGGTGTAGACTTGTATGTAGGGATAATGTATACAGTAGGGTGTCCCAAAAAAAATGAAAATTCTTTTTTTCAAACAGATACCCTCTAATTTTTTCAATATATATATATATATATATATATACGTAGTCGTGCCATAAGTTCTGTCCCATGATAATCTCATGATAAAAATGAAACAAGATAAGATATATTTATATGAAAGATATTATTTATTCGACAACATTTTTAGAATTCATAATCAAACAGTTTTATTCAAAATGTCCCCCCTTGTCCTTCACACACTGCTTCAATCTCGCGGGCCACTCATCTATCACTGCACGCACAGCTTCCAAAGGAATAGCTGCCGCTGATCGGATCAAATCCGCTGTCAGGGACTTGATATTACGGTGGGCTTTGGAGCAGGCCAACTGCTCTAGCAGGTCCCACAACTTGTAGTCTAAAGGATTGAGGTCCGGACTCCCTGAGGGCCAATCTTCCGCAGCAATGAACTCTGGCACATTGCTTTCCAGCCAGCGCTGCGTACTCTTAGCCTTGTGAGCGGGGGCGGAATCCTGCTGGTAGACCCAGTGTTGGTTGGCAAACAATGTACCACTTAAAGGCTTGACGATAGGATCCAGTATGTCGCTCTGATAGTTTGCCGCTTTTGTTTTCACGCCCTGTTTACAGAAATGGAGCTAAGTGACCCCTTCGTAGGACACCCCCCACCAAACCATGACTGACGCAGGGTGGTGGCCTCTCTCAACTCTCGGAATGATCTCCGAAGCTTCCTGTGAACTCCTTGCATACACTTTGTCATTTTGTCGGTTGAATTTTTCTTCTATGGTGAAGATTTTCTCATCCGTGAACAAAATCTTTCGGAATCCCCCAGCTGCGTACCTCTCCAAGAGCTTCTTGGATCTTGTCGCCCTGATGTGTCGCAAGGTGGCCGTAAGTCGCTGGCCCGTACGTCTCCGGTAAGCCCATAGCCCTAGGTCTTGTTTAATGATGCGCGACATCGTCCGGACAGGAATCTTCATTTCCTTGGATAGGATCTTCTGCTTCCGGAGTGGATTCCTTTGAATCCTGGCTTTTACGGCTTTGATGGCTGCTGGAGTCCTTACTTGACGAGGTCTTCCGCTTCTTGGCCTGTCATCAACAGAGGACGTCTCATTGTACCGCTGAATGGTCCTAGACACAAATTTACGCGATATTTGAAGGCCGCGTAAGAGTTCAAGAATCTGACTAGCACTGTGATTACACTTATGTAAAGCTATCACTGCAATACGGTTCTCTGCCTTGCCCCACTCCATCGTTATGCTTCGAGAGATCAATACAAACTGAGGTATATGTAATTACCCGAAAAGCGCTTAATCAACTGACACCACAATGTAAACAATCGGACAAGTATTAACAGGTCTACACTTGTTTGAAAACGAGGGACAGAACTTATGGCATGACTACGTATATATATATATATATATATATATATATATATATATATATATATAAGACGTGTTTAAGCAACGTCGACAACAGTTTGTTACAAACATGGACAATCTGTGTGATATTGCGCATGCCGATGCCCTTCAATTGATGAAAATAAATGAAGATAGGATCGTCTTGCAGCGGCAAAGAGAGTCAGGTCGATCTGGTCATTTAGCTCGGGTGGACAACAAATTAGTGATAAAAGAAGAAAAGACGCGTCTTAGGAACACCGGAGAAAAAAGCGGCGAGCTAGATATGTTGCTGCCTTTACTCCTTCGACATCATCTTACGAACCAGTGCAATTTATTTCAGACACCAAGATAGATTTACAAGAAACTTTGCCCATCCAAACTCAGAGCGCACAGCCTGATACTAATCAAACTCAAAGGAGTAAATGTTTCATAACTCCAAAGTTAGTGGCAGCATTAGATAGGTGTCAGTTAAGTATGAGAAATGCTGTTTTTATTAGTGAAGCAGCCGTTGAGGCACTTGCACGTACACTGACGAGCTTCCTATAAGCAAGTCCTCCATTCAAAGAATTCGTACCGAAAAACGAAAGGAGCACGCAGAAGCTATATAAGCTTGATTTCCAAAGCGAGGTACCGGATTCTGTAACTGTTTACTGGGATGGCCAATTGTTGCCACTTTTAAATGCACGCAACGTCTACCGGTTATTATAACGAATGGAAATAGAGAGCAACTTATCGCTGTGCCCAAATTGAAGCACCTACTAGGTTTCATGCTTTTTAACGGCAATGAAGGTTTACGAAAGAATTGACAAAACCATTTCAAAAGCAGCTTTACAAAAATTCTGCCAACCTTTATGGTATTTGACAGATGCGGTATCTGTCTTATCTCTGTTTGATGACGACGTAGATGAGGAACTAAAGTAAAATTTGTTGCTAATTTAGCCAAAGAAATTCCATCATAAACATTACATCCCATCGAAAAAAGAACTTTCTGGACCACTTTTATTAGGTTGCGCACAAGATCACAGGTACTCGTAGGTGTATCCTGACTGTGAAAAGAAAACTTTGGAAAGAAAATTTAGAAAATAATGTCCTTTTAATGATAAATATCTAAGAAATACAAGATACAAACAAAGCATTGTTTTATTAGTAGAATAAGAATTAGGTTTTGAAATCCATACACGGTTTCCCTATTAACTTTCAGATTCAAAGCTTGACCGAAAGTCGGCACGGATTATCGTTCCCCGATCGCAATAATATTTATTTTTTGTTAGAGGGTATAGGTATCTCAATTCAAATAAAAATGTGTTTACCGCAGGGTGTTTCAAATTCGACCCTCACCATTGGGATCTCGGAAACTAAGAGATACGAAGTCGCTTACTTGAAATGCGTATTTAGTTAATCAACAAAATGTCGCTTAGAAAATTTCGAAACAAACTACTTCCGGAGAGAGACGGAAAAACGAATTTTCCTCATATCTTTTTGATTTTTTCCTGACTTTATTTGAAGGGGGATTTCAAAATAAATTGCACATTAACATTGACACTTTTTCTCCTTTATAAGATGGCATAATCAGACTTTCAGTATGACGTTTCGTCTTTTATCCTCCAGCATAAACTATGGACGCCATAATATTGGATTTTTGCGCAGATGATAATAATAATAATCAATTTATTCCAATTGACCAAATACATGGCATACGTCGATAATTACAGGATAGTATACACATAATTTTACAGAAAAGTAATGTAGCGATGACTTCAAGCTACCTCAGAGCACAAAACATTGCATTGAATGCCTAACAGCTCACTTTCAAGATTCCAGATATTCCGACGCGCTGTAGAAAGGCTTACTCAAGAAGTAGCTAGTCAGCGTCTTTTTGAACACGCCCTGCAGGGAAATTACGTACCTTGAAAAGTGACATTATGTCGATTTTTTTGACATTATATTGTTTTTTGTGACATGTACGTTTTTCTACAAGATATTAACTTAGCACTAGCTGATGGACACGTCGTGAACTCGTTTTGTAGTTGTACGTGTTGCCTAAACGTCATTAGGCTTCAGTTATCAATGTTTGGATCTGATGTGATGTAAAATCTGCTTCAGAGATGGTATTATGGAGGTAACAGCAATGCATATGTGCATAGTGAGGATTTGTGTGCTTATATGTGTTGATGATAACTCCACTGGATTCTTGTCTCAAATACACTTACTTAGATTCATAGCGCATCCACTTCTTCTTTTCCATTCTGAAAATTACATATGCAAATTTGCTGAATTTCAAAAATGAAAGAGATAATAAATAATTATATTCACTGTACACTGTCGAATTACAAGCCATATCATGCTAACAGTAATTACATACAACGCGGGCGCGGTGGTGATTTTTTGTAATTCTCAAAGTTTTTGAAAACACAAAAGAAAAAAACGGGAAAAATCGTAATGTATAACGTTGAACATAACCTCTCTTCAGAAAGAACAACACAAATAACCCGTCGGGCACATCTAATAGATATACTTCTTTTTCAGCACATTCAATAATGATTTTCTCATACAGCAAATATCACTGATTTTATACACATGCAGACCAATTCGCAACCACTTTCTTCATAGACTACTCGGCTTCACAAAACATATGCAATCAACAATGCGTGTAGTTGAGCCATTCCTCCATAGATGGTCGCTCACAACGATCCTAGTGAGCAAAAGTGGACTGTTTGCGCCCTAAAAGCTACCTAGCCTGCAAGATGACATCTTATGTTTTTTTTTGACGTTTTATAGGTTTTTTACATAATACACGATCACTATCTTTAATATAATTTTCTAGATCATTAAACAGTTTTAAGGCAATATAAATAGGTAGGACTCTTTTCAGTAATATTGAGTAAGTATGAAAATCTGAATTGACTAGAAATTTATATAAATTTGATTTTACGTGCATTAATTTAGCTCTATCATCATAGTATTTGGAACTGTCATTACACAAGGTGTTTTCAAAGTTTAGTTATTTATTTTAACAGCTTGTAGAATTCGTCAAAAGAATTTGATATACCAAAAATCACCTATATAAAAGTTGCATAATAGAAGAGAGTTTACATTATTGAAAATTATTTAAAAAAATCATTATCAAGTTAAATGGATGCCGTTTTCACAAAAATTGTTTAAAATTGTCCCCATTGTTCGATTAACGTAAAATCTTGCTCGGCGAATCCACGACTCTTTACAAGCTTAAAATAAAATCCTGGTGTCCACGAATTAAATCACAAGCATTTTCAGTGCGCTGTTGAAGTTCTTCGAGAGTTTTTACTGCTCCATAATGATACACCGACTCTTTCAAATCGCCCACAGAAAAAAATCGCAAGGCGTTAAATCTTAGGGGCGAGCAGGCCCAGAAATGTGAACACAGTCAAGGTGGAAAAAAGTAGGGTCCAACAAGCATGTCATTTACCACGCCAGCCCAAACATTTAATGAAAATCTATGTTGAAAATGAGTTCTTTGTACAGCATGCGCATTTTCTACTGCCCAAACTTGATTGTTGTGGAAATTGTGCACTCCATTTCGTGTAAATGTGGCCTCGTCTGTACACAAAATTAATTTCGTAAAATCCTCATTACTGTTCTAAAAGCCACTGGCAAAATGCATCTCCTATAGCATGATCTTCGGGTTGTAACGCTTGTACCCGTTGTTAATGATAATGATAATACTGTTCTTGTCGTATTGTCTTCTACACTTTACTATGAGAAACTTCAACTTGGGTTGCTATGGCTCTAGTACTCATTGTTTCTAAAATGTCTTCCTCAATTTGTAACACTTCAGGTTGAACAGGTCTTCCAGCGTGACATACTAGTTGTTCTGTTAAATATCCTAACATAATAACATTCTTGGGACCTGATTTCCTAAAGGAAACCTTTCCGCATACCACCTGCATGCTGCGGCTGCATCTTGTTGGCACTCTCCGTAGGTTAGTTCTATGTCTGTGTTTTCGTGAACATGGGTCATTTTTTCTTACAAAATAATCAGACAAATGATAGTAAATGCACTATTAAAAGACTGATACAACTGATTGAACCAAAGACTCGTACTGCAAATCATACGATAACACAAAAAGTTTTTAAAATTTGATGACTGACCATATCAAAGGCCTTACTCAGGTCTATGAACAGTCCTATGCACTTTTCTCCCTTATCCAAACATTCATACTAATAAACTGTAGTATGTATAGCCATTTGGGTATTCATTTTTTTCTAAAGCCATTCTGACAGTGTGCCAGAATATCTTCGAGACCGCACTCAAAATAGACATTGGCCTATAATTGCTTATCTCACCCTTCTCACCATTTTTAAAAATTGGCACCCGGCTTTTGGGGATAATGCTTTCAACCAATGACATGTTGACAAGATCTCTAATCGGATAAACAATAAAGTATACAGCAGTAACTACGAGCCCCTTCCCACTTCAGTTGGCCCAACTATTGAAATCTTAGTTTTTTTCTTATCAAACACAAATAATAAAAATGTAGCATGGTGTTATAGGTTTAAAATATTAACAATGAATATTTTGATAATATATAGTAGAAAACACCAACTTTATCACTGCCTAATCAAATTTGCAGCATAAAAATAACACATGTTGCAATTACAGCATATCAACCTATTTTCATTTCAATGCAAAATAAGTCTACTATAACGCATAGGTGGCTGTTAAAAATAAAAGCCATGACAATTGTTTTTATTAATCACAGCTGTCAGAATACGTTTAAAATAGTTTTGGGTAGTTAAGGTTTTCAAAATGGGTAGAGGAAAGGTTATTAGTGAGAAAATTCGGTTACTGATAATTAATTTTTTTAATTCTGGGAAATCAAACTCAGAAATTGCAAATTTGTTAGACTTATCGCGGTACAGTGTGAAAAATATTGTTAGAAGATATAACGTAACTCGTTCAGTTAATATTAAGCCACGATATGTGAAAAAAAGTAATATGACAAATGCCGACCGAAGATCATTGAGAAGAATAATCGTGAAAAACAGGCGTACCAATTATTTACAATTAAGTGCTCTGTGTAGTGACGCTGTTTGTTGGAAAGAGAATTTCGAGGTCCACAACTCATAAAGAGGCCCACAAACTGGGATTTAGCACTTGCAAGGTAAGTTTTCTTATAAAGAAAAAGTGAAGTAAAAACCCTAAAGTTGCACAACTTATTTATAGGCCAAAGAAAAGCCGATATTAACTCCACTGCAAAAGAAAAATCGGCTTAGATGGGCTAAAGAACATAGACAATGGACGCCTCAACAATGGTGTGCAATACAATGGAGTGATGAGGCCCGATTCGAAGTTTGTGTTGGTGACAGTCGCAGTAGAGTTATTCGCAAAAAAATTAATCATTCCATGTTGACTGTCTGAAGAGAAAAGTGAAATTTCCAGCATCCTTTATGGTCTGGGGCAGTATGTCATCAAAAGGAGTAGGAAAACTTCATTTTATTGATGGAAATGTGGATACAAACAAATATTTGGCAATTTTAGAAGAATCGCTTTTACCAGTGATGGAAGAATGTTTGACATCCGGCCAAGATTTTGTGTTTCATCAAGATGGTGCAGCGCGCCATACCTCAAAAAAGGCTATAAAATGGATGGAATAAAATAATATACCACTTTTGAAATGGGTTTCTATCAGTCCAGATCTGTCACCTACTAAAACTTTGTGGTAGGAGATGAAAAAGATTCTACGAGAACAATTTGGTACCAGACTATCAACCAGGATTTAGGAAAGGATTCAGCTGCGAAACTGCACTGTTGAATATGACTGACGACATCTTCAAAGCTACAGATTCCGGAAAAATCACCGCTCTCGTTCTCTTGGCATTTGATAAGCTAGATCATGAAATGTTAATTGGTATTTTACACTATATGTATAGGGTTTTCCGGGTCTGCTAGCACACTTATGTGCCACTATTTAAATAACATAGCACAATACATATAGTAGAAACAGATAAAGGTATGTCTTCCAAAGATGTCATCCCATCGGGTAATCCACAAGGCTTCATTTTAGGTCCCCTGTTTTTTAGTATCTATACCTCAAACCTTTCCCAATGTCTCCGAAGTTGTTAGGTATGCTGATGATACTCAGCTTTATTTTTCTTTCAATCCTAACGAGAAACGTGACGCCTTGGCCATTATTAACCGTGATACTGAAAGATTAGTTGTATTTTCGTAAAATCATGGTCTACAGATTAATGCAAGCAAATCACAACTTATGTTATTTGGCAGATTGAAAGACAATATTGAGCCCACTTTTCATGTCAAAATAAAAAGTAAATCTATACCTTGTTCAGCCACAGTGCGAAATTTGGGAGTAGAATTTGACTTAATAAATGTACCCAGAAAGCTTATGTTTCTCTGAAAGTTCTATATGTTCATCAATATGTCCTCCCTGTTAAACTTAAAATACTGCTTTGCGAAGTACTAGTGCACAGCCATTTTCATTTTTGCAAAGGCGTTTATGGGTTTTGTTTAGGCCCGTATCGTCAGTCGTCCCTACAATTGTAGGGCGCGTTTATGGCCTCCTTGATTGTCATCCTCCTTTCTCTCCTTCAAAAATTTCTAGATTACACGTCTCAGCGTCAGCGCTCTCCTATCGTGAAGATATGTTTTCTTTTTAAATTGTAGGAAATTTCAGGCTGATAAAACATGATATAACCCAAAAGCAAGCACAATTTGATGCAAATAGATGTTTGTGACCTCAAAATAGAGTTCTGACACGGAGAAGCAGAAAACTATGACAATCAAGGAGGCCATAAAGGCGCCCTACAATAGTAGGGACGACTGACGATACGGGCCTTAGTCCAAGTAACTAGATTGAGGCGAACCAGTTGGAGGTTCTATTAAAGTAGCAGGAAAATCCCCATTTAAGTACACGGCAAATTGGAGCAGAAACTGATATATGCAGAACTTCTGTCCAATGGATAATTCACAAGCATAGGTACCATCCATATCATCTATGCTTGCATCAAGGCCTTCGTCCTCAGGATTTCGCTCGAATGGAGTTTAGTAGAATAATGCTAAATAAAGTGAGTGAAGACACTAGTTGCCTGGATAAGGTTTTTTTAGCGATGAGGCAACTTTTAACAGCATAGGTGTTGCCAACAGGCATAACATGTACTATTATGCGACGGAAAACCCCTACTGTGTTAGGCAAGTAGATTTCCAAAATAAACGTCAAATCTGTACTCTTAGGCCCGTAACTTCAGTCGTCCCTACAATTGTAGGTTATGTCACAAACATCTATTTGCATCAAATTGTGCTTGCTTTTGAGTTATATCATGTTTTATCAGCCTGAAATTTCCTACAATTTAAAAAGAAAACATATCTTCACAATAGCAGAGCGCTGTCGCTGACACGGGACAAGTGTAATCTAGAAATTTTTGAAGGAGAGAAAAGAGTATGACAATCAAGGAGGCCATAAACGCGTCCTACAATTGTAGGGACGACTGACAATGGGGCCCTAGACAAGATTGACATAGATAGAATTGAGCGTATACAGAAGTCCTGCCTACGATTTATTTATTGTCTACGTAAGCTTGAAAGAGTTTCACATAAGTTGCTTGATGCAAACTGGTTGAATATGGAATGTCGATGTAAGTTGCGTGCATGTAATCTTGTCTAATTTTGTTTTTTAAGCAACCACCATATTTATTAAATAGAATAACTTTTCGCACCGATGTTTATAACTTAATAACTTGAATTTGCGGTTTCGGGGGCACATATCACCTCCTCATCAAACCTCTCACTTTTGAAGATCTTTTATCATGCAACATTTATAGGCTCTATAATCAAATTCTTAATGACTTGAAAAAACCAGTTTAAAATCAAATATAAAAAAAAATATTTTTGAAAAACACTTCACTGCACATTAATGTAAATGAGGTACAAGCGACCAAACTGAAGTAAAAAAATGTTTTTGTACTATAGCTCACATTTATTTTTCGGGGCTTTCTAGGATAGATCTTTCTTTTTTTAAATATAAGTGTGTAATAGCTACAGGACTGAACTTGTAACATTTTTAAATGCGTTCAGCCCTTTTTTGTAACATATCTCATTTAAATGTATTTTGCTATTATTAGTTTTTACCTAACTGTATGTTGCCAATAAACATTATTATTATTATTATTATTATTATTATTATTATTATTATAAGCTGGTTATCAGTTTTTTTCAAAAATATTTGAGATGGTAATGAATAACAGAACATAACATTGTTATGAATATATAGATTTAACTCGCTGCTTTAACTGCAACCAATATAATCATACAGCTAAGGACTGTAAGGAGCAGAAGTGTAGCGGAAATTGTGGAAGCAGGGATCATGTTGCTAAAGACTGTAAAAAAGAAAAACCAGAATGTATAAATTGCGCACTGAATAATCAGAAATATAAACTGAGCATGGATGTATGTCATAGCGTGTTTGATGTAAACTGCCCAACACTTCTGCGACTTCAAGAAAGGGAAATGTCCAAAATACAGTATTGTCCCGAGACAATATAGCAGCCCTAGGGCATGGTAGTGTCAAACAGTTATTCCTCTGCCAACTAGACATTAACTGTTATGCATCAAAATATACAATCACTGAAGAACAAATCTCTAGAAATTGAATGTTTTCTGGAGAGATTAGCCTGTCGTCCTAGAGTGCTGCTGTTTAGTGAACATTGGCTTGAGGAGGAAGATATAACAATGGTGAAGATTGGCGGCTACAATCTGGTCTCCTATTATAATAAGAAAAAATGAAACATGGAGGGGAATGCATTTTTTGTGACTGTGATATTAGTGACAGTTTTAAGGACATAAAGACAGTCTCCAGCAAGAGTATAAAGGGAATTTTAGAACTTTGTGCTGTATCTGAGGACCATACAAAAGTATTTATCTTATGTGTATATCGCAGGGGTATTGTGATGTACCAAGCCTTTATAAATAGGCTTGAGCAGGTTTTGGAATTTATAGATAAGCATTACTCTAAATATAAAATAATTATTGCTGGGGATTTTAATGTAAATTTTTTAGAAAAAGACAATCAACATGTTAGGGTTATTTTGGATCTCTTTGCAAGCTATGATATGAATCAGTGTATAATAAAACCTACTCGTGGGACTCTGCATTCGTCAACACTCCTAGATAATATATTTTGTAATCTTAACGTTGGATTTTCAAGCTATGTACTTAACTCTTCTCTCTCTGATCATCATGCACAAGTCATAAATGCAAATAGTCTATCTGTTCCACAGAGAACTAGACAATTCATCTATAGAAGTGTCTGTCCGAGAGTAAAATAGTTTCATTCAAACAAGAGATTGAGCAGACTGATTTTTCACAGGTCTATGGCTCTCAGGATGTCAATGATGCTTATTGCAGTTTTCTAAATACAGGGTGCGACAGAGAGGACGGACGTTTTTGGGATGGGTAGTACTCTCCGCCTCCGTCTACGAGAGAGGTGGGGAGGGTGCCGTTTGACTCGTGAGATCCTAGCATTATTTTACCAGTTGTCGTTATGGAGCCTTGGACGGTGGAGCACCGCGTTTTCGCCTATGATTGTTTCGCGCGAAATAATGAGTCAGTCATCGTCGTACAGCGTGAGTTTCGTCGCTACTTCAACATTCATCGGAATAGAGCTGTTCCCTCTCGAAACACCATCCTTCGTTGGGTTGAATCACTTCGCAGGCATGGTGAACTGATCAACAGAAGACCAAGAGGAGCGCCGCGAACAGTTCGAACTCCTGAAAATGTTGAACGCGTTCGACAGGTCTTTCTTCGCAGTCCGACTCGATATGCCCGGAAACATGCTGCTGCACTTCGCCTTAGTGATCGTTTGGTAAGGCGAATTTTGCATATGGATCTCCGCTTTCACCCCTACAAATTGGCCATTGTGCAACAGTTACAGCCCGGAGATTATGCACAACGAATGAACTTCGCACGTGAGATGGAATCACTGATCGATCAAAATGAGAACCTCATTTTGTTTATGAGTGACGAAGCCCACTTTCACCTAAACAGAATGGTTAACCAGCAGAATTGTCGTTATTGGGCTGATGAAAATCCGCAACAGTTACACGAAAGACCGCTGCACAGCCCAAAAGTAACGGTTTGGTGCGCTGGCCCTTACTTCTTCGAAGACGGTAATGGTCGTGATGTTACCGTGAACTCGGAGCGCTACGTCGACATGATCACCAACTTCTTTCTCCCTGAATTACGACGGCGACGTGTTCCAATACGACGTGTGTGGTTCCAGCAGGATGGGGCGACCGCCCACACAGCCTGAGCATCCATGGACGTTATTCGCCCTCTCTTCCCTGGTCGCCTTATTTCCAGGTTTGGCGATGTTTATTGGCCTCCTCGGTCCCCAGATTTATCCATATGCGATTTTTTCTTATGGGGACACCTCAAGCCCCGAACTCTGGACGAATTGAAGGGCGAAATTCGCATGGAAGTCGCCCAAGTTGAGAGAGCGATGTTGGAGAGAGTCTACGCGAACTTCCAAGAACGCCTACAGCACTGCATCAACGATTTCGGCCACCACATGCCTGATGTGATTTTCCACACTTGACTGTCTCAAATGCTATTTCCTTGTGAACCTGATTCCATCAATAAAATTGTTTTCGAGTAAAAAATAACTATTTTATGATTTTTTTAAAACCGTCCATCCTCTCTGCCGCACCCTGTATAATCTTAAATTATTTTAATGTCATCTTTGTAGTTGAAAAGATAAATGTAAAAAATAAAAACAACCATTTGATTACTAGGGGCATACGAATATCCTGTAGGAATAAAAGAATTCTTTATTATAAAAGAACAAAAGGATTAATCTCCGATGAATTCTTTAAAACTTACTCGAAAATCTTAAAAAAAGTTATTACTGAAGCCAAAAAGATGTCTCACCAGAGTTACATTCGAGAATCTGAAAATAAAATAAGAGCAACCTGGAGAATAGTTTAGAATATAACGGATAATGACTATAGTAGGAACTCAGTTTTGGATTGTTTTTCACAAAAATATGATGACCCATTCGGTATTGTTAATAATTTAAATAATTATTAATTAATAAAGAGAAGTCTTTTCCTGCGGAGGATGAGTCGGTTCAATTTATCTTGAGCCTACAAATAAGAATGAAGTCCTCAAAGTAATAAATTCTCTAAAGAATAAGAAGTCGGTGGGAGATGATGCAGTTCCAGTAAAAATCATTAAGGAAATTGCAAATTACATTAGTGAACCATTGTCTTATATAATAAATTTATCATTGACTGCAGGAATATTTCCGGATTTGTTGACGAATGCAGTAGTTAGGGCCATACATAAAAAGAACGATCTTGATGATGAAAAGAATTACAGGGCCATATCTCATCTGCCCAATTTAAGTAAAATTTTCGAAAAAATAATTTATGGTAGATTAATAGGCTACTTGGAGAGGCACTCAGTTATTTCAGAGAATCAGAATGGTTTCAGGAGAGGAAGGTCTACTATAAGAGCGATTTATCAGGCACTCTCTGATAACCTGGAATCATTGAATGATAATAAACTAACTATGGCTGTGTGCGTTCGCTTGTCAAAAGCATTTGACAGCGTCAACCATGAAACTCTGTGTAGAAAACTAGAAACCTATGGTATCAGAGGATCAGCTTTGAGACTAATAGAATCTTACTTGAATAACAGAACTCAACAGGTAGCCGTGTTCGACTCTTGTGGTAGACTTATAATATCTGATAGGGTTAAGTTGACGAAAGGTGTTCCTCAGGGGTCCTTCTGGGGCCTTTACTTTATATACTATGTATACGAATGAGTTGTGTAGTGTGACTGGTCAAAACACCATTCTTTATTCAGATGACACCAACTTAATATTTTCTGAGAACGACTCAGAGAGTATGCTGGTGAGTGTGATAGAAGCCTGCGATGCTCTTGATAGGTACTTTTCAGGCCATGACCTTCTGTTGAATGCGTCAAAGTCACAATGCATTATTTTTGGAAATAGAATTGAACACAATCTCACCTTCTCATATAATAATACATTTTTTCAAAACAGCAATAACATATCTCTTCTGAGAGTAACCATTGACAGGAGGTTGGACTGGAGAGCGCATGTCAAAAGACTCGCGGCGGACATATCTAGGTACTGCTACGCTCTGCGGGCGGTTTCAAGTAGGGTAGGTTCTGCTGTGGCTGTAACAGGATATCATGCTTTTATACACTCAAAATTAAGGTACGGTTTAATATTCTGAGGAAATTCCACAGACATTGATAGAATTTTAATACTTCAAAAAAGATGTATTAGAAGTATATATATATGAAATATGATGAAAGCTGTAAACCGATATTCATAAAAACAAACTATTAACTGTGATCAGTATACGAGCCCCTTCCCACTTCAGTTGGCCCACTTCAAAATTTGTACCAAAATATGCCTTTATAAACTAAACATGACGAAACTATTCACTTCTAAAACAACTTATTTTCTCAAAAACATTTTAGATACATTCTAATCGTAAAAATACATATTTGTAATCACTTAGACCTATAACTAATAGAACATCTGAACAAATAAACAATGTGCGAATAAATGCGCGAAGTTAACAAAGCAACAATTGAAAGATTACCATTGGGTAACATCACCTTTATTTTTTATTACGGCTTAAATTCTTTGGGGCATAGTGTTAACCAAGTTTTGGCAAAAATTTGGTGTAAAACAATCCCATATTTCTTGAAGCTTTTGTCTCAGTTCGGTGATTGTACGAGCAGGATGTTGTCGTAGAACCTTTTTCATCTCGTGCCACAAAGTTTCAATACGTGACAGATCTGGACTGCTAGAAACCCATTTCAAATGTGGTACATTATTTTCTTCCATCCATTTTATAGCCCTTTTTGAGGTATGGCACGCTGCACCATCTTGCTGAAACACAAAATCTTGGCCGGATGTCAAACATTCTTCCATCACTGGTAAAAGCGATTCTTCTAAAATTGCCAAATATTTGTTTGTATCCACATTTCCATCAATAAAATGAAGTTTTCCTACTCCTTTTGATGACACTGAGCCAGACCATAATGGATGCTGAGTATTTCACTTTTTTCTTCATACAGTCAACATGGAATACTTGATTTTTTTGAGAATAACTCTACTGCGACTGTCACCAACACAAACTTCGAATCGGGCCTCATCACTCCATTGTATTGCATACCATTGTTGAGGTGTCCATTGTCTATGTTCTTTAGCCCATCTAAGCCGATTTTTTTTTTTGCAGTGGAGTTAATAGTGGCTTTTTTTGGCCTATAAACAAGTTGTGCAACTTTAGGGTTTTTACTTCACTTTTTTTATAAGAAAACTTACCTTGCAAGTGCTAAATCCCAGTTTGTGGGCCTCTCTATGAGTTGTGGACCTCAAAATTCTCCTTCCAACAGCGTCACTCCTCAGAGCACTTAATTGTAAATAATTGGCACGCCTGTTTTTCACGATTATTCTTCTTAATGCTCTTCGGTCGGCATTTGTGATATTACTTTTTTTCACATATCGTGGCTTAATATTAACGTTATATCTTCTTACAATATTTCTCACACTGTACCGCGATAAGTCTAACAAAGTTGCAATTTCTGAGTTTGATTTCCCAGAATTGAAAAATTCAATTATACAGGATGTCCGCAAAGTTCGGGTTTTCCTTTACGCGACGTGTAGATCTTGAAAACATAAGCAATTTTTCTTAGTACCATATACACCAATGTCTTAAGGGAATCGAGATAAAGGGCTCTGCAACATCAAAAATATCTGAATACCGTCCTGTAGCCGCGACCCGTTACATCACAGATTGGTACAAGGTCTCAAGCCGACGGCAGAACTGGGTCGGGGTCAGTGTGTCAGGTCAGTATGCAACCTTCAACCGATGGTTACGGTCACGCATGTAGAGGTAATCGCGTAGACGAGAATCTCTAGAGACGCGGCTAGAGATGTGCAAGTATCAAAAACTAAAGTGTGGCAAACGCTGCGTGAAGAGGGGCTGTATCCGTTTCACGTCCAACGTGTACAAGCCCTTCAACCTGACGATTTTCCAGCAAGAGTGCGGTTTTGTGAGTGGTTGTTGCATCAACAGGATAATAATCCGGACTTTTTGAAGTGCATATTGGTGACAGACGAATCTACGTTCACGCGTAATGGGGTGAATAACTTTCGCAACACTCATGTTTGGTCAGTAGAAAATCCGCACGCAATTACGCAACATTTTGCCTTCCTTGTTAGAAGATGTACCATTAAGTGTAAGACAATCAATCTGGCTTCTGCGTCTGCTCGGTAGCGCTTCAGCTGATTTCATTTTCTGTTGGAACGGTATGATTTCGGGCAGAGACGTACTTAGCCCTTCTCGTCAACTGGAGAGTGAGTGCTTTTTTCTTTATTTTTGTCTAAGCTGGTTATCTCCTTTGACTTGTATGAGTAGGTTTGAAACATTGGCAATGAAAAGAATTTGTAAATGGTATCACCTTAATTTTTAACAATGTTCTATAACTAGCTTTAAGCTTATTTTATTGTAACTTGTCTGTTACTTTTGGAACAAATAAAATCTATCTATCTATCTATTATTATTATAAGCTGGTTATCAGTTCTTTCAAAAATATTTGAGATAGTAATAAATAACAGAATATTGAATTTTTTAACTCTAAATGACCTGATAAAGGAAACTGAGCATGGTTATATCAAAGGAAAATTAACTCTTTCAGCTGCTTATAAGTTTGTTCAGAATATTATAGTAGACTTGAACAATAATAAGAGTGTACTGGGTATCTTTCTCAACCTTACTAAAGTGTATGCCTAGATTACAATATATTATTGCCAAAATTAGAACGATATGGCATTAGAAGACCAGCACTTTCTTGGATAGAATCAGCAAGTAAAACTGTTGGGACGTAATGGAACAGATATTTGGAATGAGCTTAATGTTAAAACAGGGGTGCCTCAGGGTAGTGTATTAGGTCCCACATTGTTTGTAATTTTTTTAAATGACATCGACATCTGTATCAAACCAGATGTATGCAAAATCACAAAGTATGCAGATGACACAAATTTGCTCATAACTGCTACAGATCCTGAGAATGCATGTGATGAGGGGGGATATAATATGAACAATGTACAAACATGGTTTTTTAACAATAGGCTAAGTAATCTTAATAAAACTTAAGACTTGTGCTTTGTTTTTTTGAACAACTCACTGTAAAGCAAATTTTCAAAATTCAATTTGTCTTAATGGTATAACAATAAGAGTATCTGATAATACTAGATTTCTTGGTCTTGAATTAGATAGTTACCTCAGATCGGTCAACCATATAAGTTATTTAAGAAATAAACTCAACAAGTTATGTTATTCTATAAGAATTATTGCTAAATATTTGGATAGAAAAACTTTGAAATTTGTGTATCACTCAAATTTTGAATCTAGATTAACACATGGAATTATGTTATTGGGAAGCTGTACTGACTTTGAGCGAATTTTTGTAGTACAAAAGAGAATATTGAGAAATATTTTAGGTTTGAAGTTGAATAAATCGTGTAGAGGCAAATTCAAGCAATTCAGTATGTTAAAAGTATTTGGATTGTTTATTCAAAAGTACCCCTTATATCAATTTAAAAATAAGTGAATGTTCACAGTTAATGAGTCTACAAGTAACCATACTAGAGTTTTTAACTATATTTATGCTTTATCCTAAGCATAGATTAGCATTGTTTGAAAAAGGACCTCTTTCTAATCTAAAACTTTTTAACCATTTACCAGCAGTTGTGAAAAAGACTGTAAAACTGAGTGCATTTTCAAGACAGATTTGAATAATATGCTTTATAGCAAGATTTTATCCTTAATTTTGTTTGGTTGATACTATTTGTATCACAAGTGGTTTACAGCTATTTCATAGTATTTGTATTTGCAAATAAAAATTATTGTTATTGAAAAAACAACTGAGCAAAATAGGGCTGTATGATGAACTCCTTAGCTGCAGACAATGCGGAGAAGGAACAGAGTTAGCCCTACATATCCTGTGCGAGTGCAAGCCACTGGATCACAAAAGACATCAACTCCTTGGGAAACCAAAACTAGAAACGAGGGAGTTTAGAACAGTACCAGCAGTACTAGACTGCTGGATTGGGTTCTATAGATTTGAGGAGCAAGGCACAATAAATCCTAGAAGTTGCGTGCCATCTGGGATTTTAGACGAATGGGCTCCCGGACAGAATAAAGGACAGCAGTAACTCATAGATCATTAGAAATCCCATCAATGCCAACTGAGACCTTTTCAAACTCATTATATTATGAATATGTTCTTTGGAAACTGTAATAAATATGAATAGAGTTTTTAATTCTGATTCCAAAAATTTATAATACGTCATACATTGACATTGCCAAAACTCTTGTTATTTCAAATAAAGCAGAATTTCCTAGGTAGTTGTTATCAGATAGTCATTTGTTTTGCATTCCAGATTTACTTTTTTCTGACTTTATATGAGATGGGATTTCAAAATATATTTCATGTTCTCAATGTACCGTATCCTCCTGTACAAAATCGCATAGTTAAATTTTCAACTCGATATTTCTTATTTCGAATTCCATCACCTACTTTGTTTTTTCATATAGATGCTATATTGGAATTTTGTACATTTAAATGGACTTTTCAGGTCCTAAATTGACCTGTTTCCTTAGATGGCTATGAATTTGTTGTTCGATGACAATTATAAGGAACTAAATAGGTATTGTGAAACCTGAACACAAAATGAGAATTTTATTGATGATGATAATGATTGTTGAGTTTCAGTGGCTGATACTGTCTGATTAGAGGAGGTCAAGAATATGTAATCGAATAATAATAATAATTTCATCTTATTGCTCCTTTAAGTACAGAAAAAAACAACATAATTCTGATGCAGTCAGCAAAGCAGCAAGGTTCGCTTGATTGACAAACATTAGTTGTCAGTCCATGCTCTTCTACCTAACCAGAAATAAAGTAATATATCAGTCATAATAGCAATATTTCATATATAATAAAAGACAATGTTTGAATCAAATAGTTAGAAGTTATAGCTACTTTTTAAAAAGGTCAAATTTCAATGATATAACAAATAAGATATACAGAAAAATAATTGGCAGATCAGCATGAAATGTAAAGTTTACATCTCAACATAACCTTCATTTCCTATTTAAGTCTGAAAATTGATAGGCCTTTAATTCTATCAGGCAGCAAGTTGTAAACCTTAACTGACAGTAGGAATCTTGTGTGAAGCAGCAGCTAGTTTCTAGCAGCCAATTTTTCTGGGCATTTGTGAAAGTTGCAGAAGCAGTGACTTTTCAGCAGTAATTTTTTTCTGTGCCAATTACAGACTTTTTGATGATTTCATTCTGATAAGATCAACATACCTCACAATAGGAATGGTTGGCTTCACCCTTACTTAGAATCAGTTTTCCTCATTTTACACCTAGCCAGAAAAGATGCTACAGTTTAAAAATAAAAATGAGTGAAAAGAGTTTATTACATTAGTAGTCTATGTAGGTCTAATCTTCTTCGGGCCCATTTAAGTGGTTGATTTCACCACTTACTTGAGAAAATTATTTTGTGCATTTTTTCCTAGCCAGAAAAGTTGATAAAGTTTAATTATAGCTGAAAAGTGTTCCTTTCTTTAGTAGCTACAAGGGCATTTGGTTTCATCTTCTTCGGACCCGTCGAAGTGGTTGATTTCCCCATATGAACATGAGAAACATAAATAACTTTGCATTCGTCAGGTAGCCAAAAAAGTTACTACCACCTAATTATGGGTAAAAAGAGTTCCCCTTTTCAGTAGCTACGCGACCTGCAGGTCTAATCCTCTTCGGACTCGTCGAAGCAGTTGAATTCCCGCTCAAAGACCTATAGTGGTGTTAGTAAATAATGGAGTTATTGACCGAGCATAGTATAAAAAGAATGAAAAGAATTTGTATATATATATATATATATTATATGTGTGTGTGTAATATAGGCATGCATAGATTTCAGACTTTAACGTACCCAATACTTAAATCGACAACAGCTTCATCAACTTCCATATTTCATCTGGAAAGTAGTCTCTAATCTATAACTAATTCACATTCCTAGTCTCACAATATATATAATATATACCCTTATGTATATAAACCCTTATCAAGAAGGCAGTCCTGTCCACCGCACAAAACATATACAGTTACAGTATACACTGAAGAAGGTTTAATTCCATGCTATTCAATGGCAACAGCGTGACTTGTATGGTTGTCAGCGGCCATTTTTTGAGGGTGCGACATTGTTGCCAGATTGTGCATTAATATCCCGCAACGTTGCCAGCTCTACATATAAATCTGAGATTGCTATACTTATATATATATACAGGGTGACTTCGAAGTTGAGTTATTTATTTTAACAGTGACTAGATCTGATCTAAAGAAATGTGTTTTTCCTTTAAAATTTTTGTGGTAAAATTAAAGTAACAAAGTTATAGCCCTTAAGAAGTTTGAGTACCGCCCTGTCTCAACGAGCACAATATTATTTGTGTGCTCGTGTTTGGCAACAACGGATATAATCCGCCTTATCGGTTCATCGCATCGGAAACAAAAAAGCGAAAGAATTTGAAACGCTTATCACGATGTTTTTACTACAATTTTATTCAGTTATATTCAGTCAATGTGTCAGTCGGTAACGCGTGAGTGAATAGTGGTGTTTGTTGCGTGGCTCAAGCGAAATAAAAAATGGCACATGTTTACGAAAATGCTGAACTTGTGGACATGATTCTTATTTACGGGGGGGGAGTCTTTACAAAATGCTGCCGCGGCATCACGGATTTATGCGGATCGGTTTCCCAATCGAGTGCAACCAACCCCTCGGGGCTTTTTAAGACCTCACAGGGGAGGACATGCCAGTGCTCCAAGACCGCACGATCAAATACAGGTCCGCACTGAAATACTTGTCGGGAGGATACTTTATAAAACAAGGTAACATTTTTTTTTATTTTTACAGGCCCGTATCGTCAGTCGTCCCTACAATTGTAGGGCGCGTTTATGGCCTCCTTGATTGTCATACTCCTTTCTCTCCTTCAAAAATTTCTAGATTACACTTGTCCCGTGTCAGCGTCAGCGCTCTCCTATTGTGAAGATATGTTTTCTTTTTAAATTGTAGGAAATTTCAGGCTGATAAAACATGATATAACTCAAAAGCAAGCACAATTTGATGCAAATAGATGTTTGTGACAAAATAGAGTTCTGACACGGAGAAGTAGAAAACTATGACAATCAAGGAGGCCATAAAGGCACCCTACAATTGTAGGGACGACTGATGATACGGGCCTAAGTAGCTTTTAGGGCCCAAACAGTCATTCCAGGTTTGCTCACTAGGATCGTTGTGAACGTCCATCTATGGAGGAATCACTCAACTAAACTACGCATTATTGGTTGCATAGCTTTGTGGGGCTGAGTGATCCGTGGTCTGTAGTTTTTATCTCTGAAAAGAAAGTTGGTTTTGAATAGCAAGATCGCATCTGGATGATTATGTGTATTGGTCTGCATGTGTATAAAATCAGTGTTGTGTGAGAAAATCATTACTGAATATGCCTTATATGACGGGTTATTTATATGTTGTGCTTTCTGAAGACAGGTTATGTTCAAAGTTATAAATTACGAAAAACTGAGGAGAATTACGGGAAATCACCACCGCACCCGCGTGTTGTGTAATTACTGTTAGCATGTATATGGCTTGTACTTCTACAGTGTACAGTGAATATAATTATTTTTCATCTCTCTCATTTTTTAAATTCAACAAATTTGAATATATATTTCCAGAATGGATAAGAAAAAGTGGCTGCGCAACTAATTTCTAGCTTTGAATTTCGATTAAGTGTATTTGAGATAAGAATCAAATGGAATTATCATCATCACATACAACTTACAGCTTAGTCCTCCAGTAATGCCATCTTTGCAGCAGATTTTACATCAAATCAGAGCCAAAGGTTGATAACTAAGGCCCGTATCGTCAGTTGTCCCTACAATTGTAGGGCGCCTTTATGGCCTTCTTGATTGTCATAGTTTTCTACTTCTCCGTGTCAGCGCTCTATTTTGAGGTTATGTCACAAACATCAATTTGCATCAAATTGTGCTTGGTTTTGAGTTATATCATGTTTTATCAGCCTGAAATTTCCTACAATTTAAAAGGAAAACAAATCTTCACAATAGGAGAGCGCTGCCGCTGACACGGGACAAGTGTAATCTAGAAACTTTTGAAGGAGAGAAATTAGTATTACAATCAAGGAGGCCATAAACGCGCCCTACAATTGTAGGGTCGACTGACGATACGGGCCTAAAGCCTCATGACGTTTTGGTAACACGTACAACTAAGTGCTAAGTTAACATCTTGTAGGGGGGGGGGGATTGGCGCACTATCATAAAACAGGGCGGCATTTATTATACAGGTAGTGTCAAAAAAGGAAAACAAAACCCAAACAGCGTGATAAAATATAACATAAAACAGTAATAAAAAAAACATTTGGCTATAAAAACCAATACAATATTTTAAAAAAACTGTCAAGAACAGAACATTTATCACGCAGTCGTATTAAAAAAATATCACAGGAAACTAAAAAATAAATAGCATATGACTAAAAGGCCATTTCTGTTTTGCATAAAAAAATTTAAGTTTTGTAGTTACTTAAACTTAGTAACTGTCTGTATCAGATTCTTCTTGTTTGATTTTTGTTCTCTCTGTACTATATAAATTATATTTGCATTTTTTTAAATGTTTTTCACCAAGCTCTAAGCAGTAACATTTGTTTGTATTGTATCCAGTTTGATAAGTATCGCGAACAAACTTGAAGGTAAAATACGATTCCTTTTCTTTGTTTTGATTATCTCCATATATGAGAATGTCCAGTCGACATCTGCATTACCATGTGGCAAATTTTAAAATTATTAGACATAAATCAAATCCAAGCGAATAACCAAAATGTCTGTGTTATGTGCCGCGGTTATAATATGGTTCAAGATGACACACGGGTTGATGACGTCAGTTACACGAATCGCTTGAACGCGTTGGTTTTAACGGCGGTTTTGTTGAAAGTTGTTTATTTTAGAAAAGCGCGTATATAATCTCTGATTATTTTTATTGTCACTTAATAATCGGTGCTTTTTCGTCTACAACTGTGTATTGAAAGTTTAAAAAAGAAACCTTTCATAATATTCATGGGAGAAATGTTTTCTTTTTCAGAATTTTTTTTTTAATAATGGAACCATGGCTTTGTAGCTATAATAACTTTCAATTCTCTAAAGTTTTCCGCATGTCAAAGAAAATATTTATTGATTCAGCAGAAATGAAAAAAGATATTAGCAAAACTGCATACAGGTGGACATCATCTAGTGAGTTTATATGGCCATATTTTAATATTCTTGTGGTATATGGCTACACAGGATAGGTACTTTGTTAAGCATAGGAACTACATTTAAAGTGTCCCCAATAACAGTGATGAGTATAACTAAAAAGGTGCTCCACTAACTAAAACTGAAGTCAGCCTGTATCAAGTTTACCAAAAATGAAGCTGAAGTACAATAACAATATCCAATACCCGTCAAAATTCTAACTTGTCACATTTCAAATAATAACCAGAAATATAAAACAACTCCTGAGTTGGGTAAATACCACAATTTTACGGTGATAACTATGACATATAACAGCTGATTCATGACGTCACGGATCTTATAACCAAACTGATAACCACACTAGCTTGAACGGATCGGTAAATACCAACCCAAAATAGTAAATACCATTTTCAGTTGGTTTTCCGCTTGAATTTGATTATACTTTGGAAATGCACTTCACAGGTCGTGTTCTTACCACGTACTACCATCTATACGCGTCTCCGGTAGTTACCACTGTCGATTGCGAAGATACCTGTATTTAGATTTGGTTACTAACTGCACTTATTTTTTTTTTCGGTACAAATATCCATCATGTGTACCTAAATTGTAAAATTCCCCTACTTTTAACAAAAAATTCAATTCCGCCGCTACCACTTGAAAATTCCGCTACTTCTGGCAACACTGAAGATAACACGGCTGACTCACAAAACAAATACACTGAAAAAGGTTTAGTCACGTGCTATCCCTGGCTATCCATAGGGCAACACGGTCGATTTATGTCAGTGTCAATCGCCATTTTTTCTGGATGCCACATTGTGCATGAACGGCGCATGTGACGTGGCCAGCTCTCAGCATAAATCTGAGACTCTTGTATAATTATATATTGGCATTTACTAATGATATATGGAAGATTTTATAACGTCATGTGTTATTAACATATTTTTGCTGTTTTGACAAATAAGTATGTAGTCACTTATATGTTAAAGCAGAAGCATCGATAACACAGGCCATAAAATCATCCATATATCCTAGCTATTTGAAATTTTGAGAACAGTAAAAGAATCTATACTTGAGAATATATTTTTATCTAAATGTTATATTGTATGAACACATCCATAATATTTATGGTCCAAATATTTTCATTTCTGGTGATGGTCTTCTGCAGCACCTGCTTGGAAAAATTGTTAGAATTAGTGTTGAAAGCAAATTGAAAGAAATAATAGTTATTGTTAACAACTGTAAGAGAGTTACCAGATTTTTCATAAGAATTATAACTCAGTGATATCTGATCACTTTCCATAACAGTGAATACAAGAGTTTTAGGAAAAATATGATTAAAAGAGAGCCACTATAAATCGATCGATTTGACATAAACTTGCATTAGCCATAATTGTGAAACACATTAGCCGTTGTCCTGAATCACTCAACTGTCGAGATATAAGCTTTGAAGAGAAAAGACAAGCAGGTAAATCTATATTCCAACTATCTCTGATCACCATGGGTTGGCAGGCAGTGGAATGAAGCGTCTTCAACTCTTGTTCCTTCAATGTTTCAAGCATTCAACATTTGTGACTGTTGAATCAAGCAGAAATGCTCTATAGTTGTAATGTTCTAACAAATACATCTTTCCAATTTCAAGCGACCAGGATACTGCCTTTTTCGATTACAATCACCTAGAAGAAAATGAGTTGTTCTCTTATAAAATTTCACCAACATGTTAGGTGTTATACTCCAGATTCCAAAGATCATCAATTCAACAAAAAATGTAGTTATAAGAACGATTTTGATAGTGTGTAGTTACTAAAAACCTACCTTCCAAACATCCAACCAATGAACTGTCAACACTGATGGAACAGGCGTAAAGGCGGCTACAACTTTCAAACAGCAGATGTTTGATATTTGGCAAATATCTCAGACAAACACTATATGAAAATACACAAATATTTGTTATTCAAATATTTCCAATCAATTGCCGGTAAATAAGTACAAATCAAAGGAGACAAATATTTGAGATTGTGCGTAGTTGTTTCAGATACACACATGCCCCCGTATTTAAATATTGATATCGCAGTGCTAAGGAAGTGTGCCCGTGTTCGAGATGGAGTGGACAAACGAACTTGTGCTGGAGTTTTTAGAATTGTACGAAGAGGAATCTGCAATATGGGATGCTTCGCATATTCAACATAAAAATAGGAACGACGTATATAATAATAATAATAAGCGTCTTTATTAAATAATATATACAATACATGTATATATATATATATATAAAGTGTAACTATAGTGGCGAAGTTTAGCAATATGCTACTCTAACACTTAACCACTAAAGTTAAATATTACGTTGTTAACAGCTAGCAGGAAAAAACATGCAAAATATATATAACAAATCACTTACAACCCATATGAGAAGTGGAAAATGAGATATTTTGTGTGCACATACTGCTACTCTAAAAAGGTCTATGAAATATTGAATCGTTCAAATAACTCAACTTAACATTGTAGCGGAAACATGGTAAACTCATGGTCTTAAATTTACTGTCCAAAGAATTATATATTGCTGCAACGTTATATGAGAAACTTCGTTGGAACAGAGATGTTGTATGCTTCGGAATTCTGATAACGTGCCTGTCTCTAATAGCTCTATTGTGAATGGTGTTATTAAAAATAATTTTTTCACATAGGTATTCTGGCTTAGAATTAATTAAAATTTTATGGATAAATGTGGAAAAATGTAACTTGACCCACTGGTCAAACTTTAGCCATCTCAACTCTGCATATTTGTGAGAGACATGGTCGAACTTTCTCATGCCGAATATAAAGCGAACACAGCTGTTTTGAATCAATTAGATTCTGTGTTTAGTGATCTGATCCAAACAGGGAAAATATAGAATACTGCAGTAGTTCAAGACAGACACAACGAAGTTTTTTCCTCATTTTGAAGTTTAGCAGATATCTGTTTGAATAAAGACTGCGTAAACGTGCATAGGTTTTGTGTGTCAGATTTTTTACATGCTCGGTAAATCTTAATTTTGTATCAATTTCTACACCCAATATTTTTGCGCTATTGGTGAGCTCAAGCTGCTTATTGTCTATGTTCACATTTAAGAGCGAAACAACGTCGTTCCTTCTGCTGTCTGAACAAAACATTAAAATCTTAGATTTTTCCGGGTTTATGCTGAGGTTGTGATCTGCTGAATATTTGCAAAGACTATCAATATCTGCTTGTAATACTTGGACAGTGCTCTGTATATCTTCTATACCGAAACAATGCGAGAGCTGGGTGTCATCAGCGAACGATTGAATATCAGAGTTGTAAACTGATCTAGATAAGTCAAATGTATAGATTAAAAACAAAAGAGGTCCCAAAATGGAACCCTGAGGCACTCCTGAAGGTATGCGAGTGACATCAGATGTAATACCCTTCACTGAAACACATTGAGTCCTGTTTTTAAGATAGCTTTCAAAAAATTTGATTACAAGCTCATCACAACCAACAGAACGTAGCTTAGCACATAAAAGTTTATGATCTATCTTATCGAAGGCTTTAGAGTAGTCGACTGATATTAAAGCTAAACCCATTTTTTTGTCCAGAACACGAAAGATGTTGTCGCATATATGTTTATTAAAGCCGATGTTGTATTATAATGTTTTCAAAATCCCGATTGATTAGGTGGGATTATCTGATGTACTTCAATGTATGATGTAAGTTGAAGTTGTACAATCTTTTCAAGGATTTTTGACAAAATAGGTAGTAAACTGATTGGTCGAAGATCTGATAGGAGACCGGGTTTCAAAGTTTTTCCTAAAGGTATTATCAGTGCTTGCTTCCAAATTTTAGTGAAGTAACCGGTTTCAAGACATAGATTGATAATGTGAACTAAGTGGAAAAATATAACGGGTAGGCTTACCTTTACCATAGTTAGCGTAAGACCATCTATTCCTTTGGCATCTGATTTAAGAGATTTAATAGTTTGTAGAATTTCTGAAGGATCAATGATTCTGAATGAAAAAGAATCAGGTGGAAAGAAGTGACGATTTTTGTATAGGTGACATAATTCTTCCGAGACATTATTTGTACTGTAAACTGACATAAAATAGTCATTGATTTTATTTGGATCAGATAGATTATCTGGAAGAGGGGTTTTTGTCCGAGAATGTATATTAAGCTGCTTTAAGCCAATCCATACCTTTTTTTCGTCATTCTGTTCAGATAAAAATTGTAGATATGCTCTTTTCTCTTTCCTCACCTGGGTAAGCGCGTGCTTTCTTTTTTGCTTATAAATATTTAGGTTTTCTACAGTTTTATTTGTTTTATATGTAGTATGGGCAATATCTCTTTCTTTAAAAACGTCACGTAGGCGGGGAGATAGCCATGGAGCAGGTGGTTTGTTTACTCTAAAAGTAGTTACAGGAGCATGTTTATCATAAACTCTCATCAGTGTATTTGTTAGGAACTCAACTTTAGCATCTATATGGTTCATAAAAAATAAGTCGTCTAAATTTGCAGAAGCTAAGTCACTTAGAAAATATTCTTCGTTGAAGCACTTGAAGTTCCTTACAGTTACAAACCGTTGTTTATTTTTCAAATCAGGAATGGAGAGAGTGCACGATACCATTTTGTGGTCAGATATGCCGTTAGAATCAAGAACCAAACAGTCGGAAATAATGTCTGGTTTATTAGTGAAAACTGGATCTAATAAGGATGCTGTGTTACTTGTCACTCTTGTAGGATCACTGACAATTTGAGAAAAAAACACCATTTGAAAGCATGGAGAGAGGACGTTGTTACCGTTCAAAATATCAACATTCAGATCTCCTACAATAACAATGTTATCAAAATTGTTTGACGTTAACGGTAACATGAGATCTAGAGCGCTGATGCAATCATTGAGGTTTTGTGAGGGTGGTCTATACAACACACCCAAAAGCAAGAGGTATCTGTTTATTTTTATGCTGACCCACAGTTGTTCCAAGCAATTCCCAAAGCTGTTGTCAAAGTTAATAATTTCGACCTGAAGGTCAGTGGATATGTAGACTCCTACTCCGCCACCGCGGGATCCCCTGTCACTACGGAACAGATTGTAATTATTGATACTCATCGCATCATTGGTAATGTCTTGGCTCAACCATGTTTCACTTACAGCGAAAATACCCAACCGCTTCAGTCTGAATCAGATCAAAATTGCAGCAAAGTCGGACATAAGAGATCGCACGTTCAGATGACCAAGCTTCATTGATCCTAACTTATCCATAATCTATTCTAGCTTTAAGACTGAGAACATGGTTCTCAAAAAGCATACATGTTTTATCCGATGCAGCATGCTCAACATTTATTTTTGTACGATATTTACGGTTATACTGTACACAGTTTGCACATTTCACAGAATCACTGTCACAATTTTTATAAGAATGGCCACTAGAACACTTAAGACACGTAGATACATTAGATGCACAGTTCTTCTCAAGGTGACCAAATGAACAGCATTTTCGGCACTGCATAATATTGAGGTGATCAACTACGCTGCACCTCTTCCATCCTACGTAGACGAAACCTTTTGCTAGTAGAAGTTTTCTAATAGCTGGAGACACTTCTAGAACTAGGTGCATATTTTTTGAATCCCTCAGCTTTAACTTTGTGACTACTTTCATCGAGGTTGAAGAATCTTCATCGTTCAAGTTGTTTAAAGACAATATGTTTTGAACAATGCTATCATTATCGCCCAAATCATCATATGATGCATGGTTACGGATAAAGAATAAATTAAGCACACCTTGTTCTATATTCGACTTAAAAAGAAAAAGGAGTCACTAATGTCATCATTTCGAACATGCTTGAATAAAGTAAAAGAAAGTAGTAAAAGTAGAGCAGGTGCCAGTGATATTTATAGACCCACTTGGTTTGCCTTTGAAATAATGTCACGTTTTTTGAGGAATAAGGACGAACCAAAGAAAACAATAAATTCAGAGGTTAGTAGAACCGTTTATTTATTTTTTATTTCCTACGGTTTTTCAAATAAGCGCTACTTATGCCTGACACTGTGTACAAATTTCAAGATTTAACAATAATTGTTTTGCCAATCAATCCGACCTTCTCCCATGAAATATTCAGCAAATTCAACCCGAATAATTTTTGCCTCCATACTTGCTTTTCTTGGCACCTTCTTAAAAGGTAACAGTGATGCTATGTCATCTTGATCACGACGCCAGAAACCTGGTTCGATATTTACTTCTTCTCCAGCATCAAACATTCCCGGAGGTGAATATTGTGACCGTGAAGTTATACTGTTTCTCAAAAAATTATGCAGCACGACACAAGCCATAGTAATAATTGTCGCTTTTTTGCCTCAAGTAGCATTGGTAGGACTCGAAATACAAAGGACATTACTCCAAAAACATTCTCTACTACACGTCTCGCCCAGGAACGGCTTCAGCATACACGTGCTTAAAGGAAATGCATCATCACCTATGAAGACATATGGCATCTGGGGGTTGGTACCATTAAAGAATTCATCCAAAGGCCAATTTAACCTATTACCTTCCATTTTGGTAAACAACTGAGTACTCCGAAATACTGCTCCATCGCTAAGCCTGCCTTGGCAACCACAATCTCCATATATGAAGCAGTAATTTGCATCTACCAAAACCATTAGTACGACACTAAAATAATTCTTATAATTGTAATATTCGGATCCGCTGTTAATAGGAGACAGTATAGTTATGTGCTTTCCGTCTAAGGCGCCCACACAATGAGGGAAAATTCCACAATCTCTCAAAGTCGTTTGATATACTTCTCCACCCTTCTTGGGATGTAGGCATCTGAAAGTGCATACATACAATTATTGAGCCACAATGATTATGAATATTATGGTACTAATAATAATAATAACGAAAATAATAATATCAGTTGGTCGAAGTGAATTCTTCTTCATCTGAATAAATTTAACCAGCCAAAACCGTGAAAAAAAAATGGAAATAGAATTAGTATTAATGATAATATTATTATTATTTTAAGACAATAGAGACAAATGGCGTTCTAGGATAATAACATTTTAATTTGGTGATTTTTAGGATATTCTGTCACAGCTAGACGAGGAATCCAGCGAAGGTGACAAACCGGAACAAATACAGGATGATGTAACTGATGCAACAAATGGAAGTGAAAATGTTGGAACAATATTATCTAAATCCTCCCCACAAAGCGTTTTCAAGGTTCCTAGCAAGAAGAAAATGAGAGGTTCGTTAGCAGCAGATGAAGCCCTGCATACACAAATGCAAGAAGCATACTCTATACTTAAGAAAAAAAATAACAAAGATGACTGCGATCTATATTGCGAATTTCTTGCTGTTAAACTGCGCAAAATGGATGAGCGAAAGCACGACATCGTAATGAATCAAATAGATAATATCGTTTTTCGCACAAAAATGGGTTATTCTCAGTATCAGTATACCTGTTGCTCAGGTAATGAACACCCGCCTGCTCCTCAAACACACGTCGTTCCACAACCGACAGATGTCAGATGTTCACAACCCTACTCTCTATCCCATTCACAGATTTCATCTTCACCAGTCTCAGATGTTTCCCATTCCTATCACTCGGAACCAGAGTTACGTTCTATCAACACTGTAACTGACGATGTTAATTCATTACAGTCCAACGAAGATATAACAATCGCAACTTTTTTAACAACTTTTCAGTGAAATATTTTAGTTTTAAGATTGCTATTATTTCTATTATATGCTCCAATTTGTCCAGAGAGATTTGTTATGTTCCTATAAATTACGTTCAATATATATTATTTTACAAATTGTACCTTACCTTTATTGTACCTCCCAATACTTTTATTATTGCCATGCAAACTTCAGGAACAATGCTTAATATCAACTGGGATGAAACTTTGAAAAGATAGCAAAGGCTCTTAAAGCTGTCACCGGTGGCTAGAAATCGCAATGTTATGGCCAGACGTTCATTTGCTGGAATGGCTTTTCTCCATTTTGTGTTTTTCTTTACAATATACGACTCTACCATATTAAGTAAAATTTTAAAATCCTCAGAAGACATCCTACAAAAGTTTTCAAAGAAACCAGAAGGTTCTTTTAACAGATCTGCCAACAAATTGTTGCCACTGTATCTACAAGTAAAGATTACATTATTAAACTATGTATTTCTTAATTTCCAATCTGCAAACTTGCCTTTCTCTGCTTCTGATAAGTGACACCGTCCACCATCTTCTTGACTTTCTTTTCTTTTTCTTCTTTAGTAACAAATAGGCACTACTTATAACAAGAAAAGCTGCAGCTGCGGTTTCTATATCCATATTTGCAAACAAACAGCAAACAACAAAATTTGACGTTTCCGAATTTTGCTTGAAACTTGGCACATCAACACATGTATGTAGATGTATGCTTGGTACTTTGCAAATATTTGGACAAACAGTTCGCAAATAATGCCACATTTCACATGTCTGTAGCCGCCTTAACGCGAATTCATTGCGGCTAGAATGAGAAACGAGAAGGATAGCGCTAGTCAGGGCAAAACATCGTGGTCCATTGTGGTATTTCCATATATTATGTTCTAAGGATTTTTGGTGAATGTTTGTTTTTAGTGACGTTAAAGATTAATAGTGATAGTTTGCGACAATTATTATAAACATTTTTATGCCTGACAGCCTTCAGGAGCTGTTTTTTTATGTGATATTTGTTTAAAAATGGTTGAATCTTGCAGTGCGGTGAATTGTTGCAATAGACGCAGAAAAGATGTGAAAATGAAGTTTCACAGGTTGGTTTTAATCATCCCATTCATTTTTGTGTGTGAATTACCTGTTAATTGGTAATTCGAGAAAATATCTGGATTTTTAGGATACCTACAGATCCTAACATGAGGAAGTTGTGGTTACATGCTATAAGAAGAGAAAACTTTACTCCCAGTACAACGGTAATTTGTCAAAAGCGTTTCACTCCAGAGGATTAAGAAGTTAGTGTTCATGGAAATAAGGTACTAAAAAAGGTGGCAGTTCCATCTGTATTTGATTTTCCAGCCCATCTCAAGAAAGAACCTAGCCATCGAAGGGTTTTGAAAAGAAAACATGAATACATAATTTCTAGAATGAACTATGGTATAACCTAAAACCTATATTGTATTATAATGAAAAACTGTGCATCTACGGTATTGTTAATGCCATTGTGCACAAATATTTTGTATACATATATATATATAGAGGAGAAGGTCTAAATACGGGCTGGTGCTTTGTTTTTATTTATTTAAAATACAATGTTCATATTTGTTTTAATATTAGGCCTAGTATAGCATAGCTGGAACATATGTATGTAATAATACCGGGAAAAAATAGTCTAAATATGAAAAGCTTTCACTTTACAATATTTATTTCTATAAAAGGTAAAATACAAGATTTTGCAGGTAGGGTACAAATATGGGCTACCATCAAAATACATCTAGATATTGCCCGTGGTTTCACAGTATTTCAAAAAAAGATATTCTAGGTATGAAATGTTATCAATAATCATATTATTAAAAAAACAGTTTAAACTATAAAACCAAATAATAACTGTTGCACAAATGCTTATCGCCATTACGTCAGGCTTGAAACAATAAACACAAGTTTATCGACAAAAAGTCTTGGAGACAAAATATAAAACTTATTTACAAAAGTCACATATGTAAATGTCCTTTTCAGCACCCGCACAGTCACTATGTGCCCACATAAAACACTGAAAACACTTCACCCAAACTTCTCCTCTAGTGTCTTCTGAAAACATTCCATTGCAAAATAAGCAACTTGCATCCTCATCGTCTGGGTAATGTCCATTAGGCCTTTCAATGTCACTCGAACTGTCGTCGGGTAAGTCACCATCAGAATCTGAAGATTCTGACTCCGGTTTTGAGCTTATTTTTGGTCTTTTTGTCATCTTATTGCTGCTCTTTTTTTTTGAGCCATCAAAATCGTTAAATAGCAATTTTTTTTTGCTCATGTTCGCTGCAGACTTTTCCAGGCTCTTCGAAAGCTCTTCTTTGTATGGTGTATCTGTGATCACACAAGCACTTGAAGACTTGCGACCACGATTTGTGACCTTTTTCTTGATGTTGGTACTGGGGCAATTTGAAAAGGGCTAATTTGCTTCGATGGTCCAGGTAGATTCTTTGGAGTGCTTGAAGAGCAGCATTGAGAAAATGATGCATGGGAAGATGATGTAGATCCTACCACCTTTGACTGATCAGCCTGGGGTGCATTGCATGTTTTCTCTGCTTCGATTTCAGAGGCTATGAAATCAGCCTCTGTGAAAATATTTTTGTTCAAAGGAAAAATTCCGGTTGCCTTGAAACCATTGACTGCAATATCTCCCGTCTGGACCTTAAGGTAAGCTTTCCCAAAGAGCTCCATGATGTCATATGGTGTAACAGCGCGGTTTGAATGTCTAATAAATTGTCTTACTTCCTCACTATAAAAAGCTTTTAATGGTCCCATGAATGTCTTGTCGAGCGGCTGCAGTTTATGTGTAGAGTGCGGTGGAAGACAAATTATTGTCACGAAGCTCTTTCGGGCCATGTCAATTAAATCTGGATTTCGGACGTGACTGTAATGTCCGTCCAAAATCAGCAGAACTGGCGAGTTTTCTGTCGGACAGACTTTCTCAATAAAATGAGCAAACCAGTCTGTAAAAATATTACTTTGAACCCATCCTGAGGGGTGAGCTCTCCCTATTGAACCTGGAGGGCATCCTTTCATTAGGATTTGAGTCATATTTGTCCTTGGGAAGATCACTAGAGGAGGGACGAAAACTCCAGAAGCACTCATGCATGCAATTATCGTTACGGTAGAACCTCTCTCTGCAGAAGTCAAGGCTGCTATTTGCTTTTTTCCTTTTCGACCAATGACATGAGGAATTTTGCTTTGAACAATAGAAAGTCCTGTTTCGTCAACATTAAACACTCTCTCAGCTGGAAATTTGTGTTTTTCGTAAGCCTCTTCGAGCATATTGAAAAAACTCTGAACATTCTCTTTGTTGAAGCCTAAAGCTCTTGAGAAAGATGTTCCACATGGTTTCCGAATAGATAGGTGCTCTTTATGACGATTTAAAAAAAGATCCACCCAAGATCTGCCGGCCTCGTTACGGTTAAATGGCGTTTCAAGATGATTTCTAATTGCAATTTGATAAGCCATTCTGCGCAAATCTCGGATAGTGTACCCATAAAACTTCTGCTCCATTATGAGTAAGTAGGAAACTAACTCTTTTTCCAAGTCTTCACCCAAGTAAGGCTTTCGCCCAAGCTTAGTACAAACTGCTTGTGCTGGAGTAAGGTCAAGTTTTTTACTCAAAGTTTGTAGGGTTGTACGAGGCACATTAAAAGTTTTTGCCGCTTTTAAGGTTCCCATCTTTTTTTCTCGAACCACTGTAATTGCTGTTTCCATGTCTTCTTTCTTCCACGACTTCCTTTTATCTTTCTTGACATATTTTGGATTGCTGCGCGGCATTCTGAAACCAAAATAAGTCGTAATACTAAATAAAGGTCCAAATTCGGGCTAGCCCAAATTCGGACCACACTTTGTAGCCTATATTTGGACCATCGTTATCAAAAAGAATAGGTGTGTGGCAAATATTAGTGAACAACATTATAGCAAATGTAACCTATGTAAGAATAACCTTAGTATGTCACTAAAATCATTAATGAAATAGATCAGTTCTAAGTTCAAAAGATCACAGTGTCAAAAAGAAAATAAACATACCTTATAAACTTTCCGAGTCGCTAAATCACAGGATATAGCACACCGTGGAACATAACATCTACACATGTCAAATGAACACAACCGATCTTTTACCGCCAACGGTTTGACTGACGAGACATCATTGTGCGCTGTTGCCTTCTCTTTGCCAGTAAGTAGGAAACCACAGTATCAAGTAGCCTATATTTAGACCCTAGCCTATATTTAGACCCTAGCCTATATTTAGACCTTCTCCTCTATATATATATATAAATAAGCGTTTTTTCTTTGTACACTTTAATCTCTACAAAACTGGACGTGTTCCCACTACATTTAGTGTTGATAGCTACAGTACTATAAAAATAAACTTAAATGTGCATAACATGTATTTATTGTGATATTTCTTAGATCTCTTATTTTTTATATGTAAGATATAGCATATTAGAGCAGTTAAGTTAATTATAAGCAGACAGGTAATCTCTTTGCTGCCTGAATTATTAATTACTTATGTTAAATACTAATTTTTATATCTTCAAATGTGTAAAGGAGAATTAATTGTCAAATTTCATACATATGTATATATAAATAAATAAACTTGGTTTTTTAATTATAATTACGTTTCCAGGATTTTATCTCGTTCCAGTTGCCTGAATAACCTTTAAATCTCTAAGAATCCTCGGTTTCCTATGCAATTCATTCAAGTCCGCGCGCTTTTTGCCCTGACTAGCTCCATCTCTCTCTCGGACCTCTTTGTCGTCTGTTGGCCGCATTATCGTTTCATTGTATAAATGGGACGCGGCGATTCCATCAGTGTTGACAGTTCATTGCATCCAGCCCAGCCATCCAAACAGGAATAAAAGAGAGGTTAACTAAAAATATGACAGCAATAAACCGTCAACTTGTCAAAGCCGCCATTTTTTCTGGATGCCAACAGTGTTGTCAGGTTGTGGTTCGGCAACACCGCACTGTTTCCCATTCTGCCATATGAGTTGACTCCCAATGGTGCAGCTCCCACTTCGTCCCTTCGTCGGTCTTATGTGTTTTCTGTCTGAATACACTGAATGTAAAAATATCAAATATTGCGTTTGTTTTGGTTAATATCTAGATTATCAACGCTGATGCTTTTGGAGATATTTCGTGAAAAATGAGCATAAATATAAAGCAACACTATCAGTAGCTGTGATGGTATACGTGAGATGTATTGTGACTATTGTGGGAGATGCAGAAGTTCAGGAGGCTGTCATGTCATAAAGTGCTACAGCCTCTTTACAATATTTGTAGTTAACACCGTTATATACAGTATGAAGGGCCAACAAATTAAAGGTATAAAACTGAGCAAACTAATTGAAAGTGACTAGCTTATTTACAAAAAAAAAAAGAATTATGAATTACATTAGTGTTTTCTGTATTGCGCAAGTATGTGGGGCAACCATCTCCCAAACGTCAGCGGAGTTGCCATTGTTTAACGTGCAGCTCCCACTTCTTCAGTATTATGTGCTTTGTGCCTTCTTCAGTATATCTGTTTTGTGATCCTTTACGTTTACGTGTTGTGACTTTAACCTAACATTATTTTGAGAAACATTTCAAAATAAAATAGATTAGTTGAATAAAAATTTGTATGTAGGAAAGTGCAAACATGTTCAGGACTTGTTCACAACGCCATATATGGAAATTTAGAAGGCTAGAGATTCTTATTAAGATCCAAAATACTTATTTCACCAGCACAAGTTACTTTACAGACAAGACATCCTCAAACTTTGAACATGATCGTGGTGGATTTATACCATTTCTACAGAACGTTAACTTGAGAAGAGCTGAAGCTAAGCGAAGTTTACTGGTGCAAGTGCAGTCACCACAATCTTATAAGGAACTAAACAGTTATTGCAGCATTTTTGGTACAGTGAAGCAAATGTTTCATTATAGTGTAGGAGTCGAGCCACTGGTATGTTGTTTTAATGAACTGAAGGATACAAGTATGCTTTAATTATACAATTGATACAAAATAATGTGCGAAGATCCCCAACAAAATAGTTTGGATTGTAATGTAATTGTATGATATATTGATCAAATGGAACCAAATCATTTAACTTGACATATAACTAGAACAAATAGTGGTTAATTAATTTCTTAACCCAGTTGTCCCTAAACTCAATTTGCACAACTTTTTCAAATCATGATGATAAAGTGGTCTACAGAATGAGTAAATTTAGTTTTTCATACATAGGGTAAAATACCTAAATGTCGACACTTTATGATAGCTCAAACATTTAATTGAAGGGTACAATGTTCAAATTAAAAATTAAGTATTCCTTCATGTGTATATCTATAGAATTCAGAAAAATTACGATTAGATTATCCAAAATTAATTGAAAGTGATAAAAGTTGAGGTGTTGGCACTGAAAATCTAATAGTTGGCATTAGAGTTGTTGAAAAAGTAACTATTACTCATAGGTACTCAAAGTAACAAGTAACAATCTGAGCAACAACTCAGTTTTCCATACCTGTATGCCTACAATCATTGAATGTTGAAGGTTACTAGACATCCCACATTCATGTGGTATGTGTGTAGACTAAGCCCCACATCCATTTTTTAATCTGGTACATGCTTAATTGTAATGCCCATAGCTTTGAAGTTATTTGCAATTTCAAATACCTCAAGCCCATATACAGATTAATTTTCTAACTAGAAGACATGCTTTTGAAGCATTTCTAGTAAATGTAAAGTATTTTCAGTTTTCAGACACTTATGAGTCAGATCACACCCTGTCCTATATTCAGGGTGATTCAAAGTTGACCCTCACCATTGGGATCTTGGAAACTGTGAGAGATACATGGCTTAAATAAACCAATTATCATATTTATTTTTCCTGACTATTAGTAGTGGGATTTCAAAATGAATTGCACATTAACATTTTTTTCCTCTACCAGGAGCCATACTTAGAATTTCAATATGACGTTTTGTATCTTGTTCTCCAGCATCAACATTATTTTTCTTATAGAGGCCATATTGAATTTTTGCACAGATGAATTGAGTTTTTAATTCTGATTCCAAAAATGTATATGTCATACATTGACATTGCCAAACTTTCAGAGAAGCAGAATTTCCTAGGTTGTCCTTGAAATTATCAGATAGTCATTTGTTTCACATACCAAATAACTTTTATGTTTTTCTGACTTTATTTGAGATGGGATTTCAAACAAAATTGCATCTTGTCATTGTTGCAATTGCACTAACGACGCGAAAGGCATCACATAATAAGGACATTAGTGAGTTCAATTTACATATTACTTGGTAACTCAAAACACTGACCGTTTTCATCAAAACATGAACATAACTATTAAAAAATCAAAATTTACGAATTTGGTAATCATCCGTAACTAAATCTTTTTGTCATACAACACAGTAGTTATTTACCTAACAAGTGAGGGAAGTGATACTTTTCCGCAAGAGTTGGGTATCAGATTTTTTCTAACAGCACAGCGCGAGAAAATAATAAACTTTAAATATGTACTATTTTTATTAGAAATTTAATAATTGTAAAATCAACATCATCAACAACAACATCAATCATTTATAATAATTATTAACAATATTAAAAGTAAAAGATCAGTTATTTAGATTATGAGAACTTGTAGGCGTTCTCGTAGCAGAACTAGTGCTGCCGGCGTCGCTTTCTTCTAAAATGTCGTGTTCTCTAGAACGTCCTGTAGAAATGGCACTGCTTGTGCTTTGTGACTTGATATGTAAGTTGTTTTCCAGTATTTTCTTGGAAGTATCTTTTTCATTTTCTAACGATTCCGCTATATACCCTTCAGCCACACATGAAGACAGTTGCCGTGTCTCTTGATGTCAGGGATAGTCGCATCAGAGTCTTCCAACATTGTGGTAGAAGATCGCAGAAAACTATGACCAGTATAAAACTCAGGATTAGGTAATCCTAAACAACCTGTGATTTCAGCGGGCATTTCCCGAAAGGTATTGGCCCCGACGCATTGGGTGGTACATACATTTTTATATTGAATGAAAAATCTACGATGTGGTGTGGATTGTAGACTAATTGATACATATTTGCGGTACAGTGCTAAATATTTACCATTTGATGATTCTTCGGATATCACGAACATTCTGGTGCTGTGCGTTTTGGTGTTAGGGATCTTTACTATCAAAAAAGTTTTTTTTTCTTTTCTTCTATATCGTCGACTACCAATTTGTCCCGACGACAGGCGCAAGATAATTCAAGCAATGTAGCTACTTTTACCATAAGATCAATTGGCCAAGTCTGCTTTCGTGAAAATGTTTGATTTTTTGGCACGAAATCCAGTATTTTAAGGAAAGCTGTTACCTTATAATATTTTGCAGTATCGATATTTCTTCTTATTTTGAGCGTAGCTTTCAGCATAGAATAACGTGATCATAATGTTGAAGGCTCACACACGTTGTTTATGTTTGCGTAATATGCCAGGAAGATTTCTTCCGTGGTTGAGGATGTGTTCTTGGACTAGAACCACTTTCCGTGCTCCTTTTCATAGCGTTCTTTGGATTTTTTTTACATTTTATTGATTTTTTGTGTCATGTAGATTTCTGTACAAGATGTTAACTTAGCACTAGTTGATGGAGACGTTGTGAACTCGTTTTCTAGTTGTATGTGTTGCCTAAACGTCATGAAGCTTCAGTTGTCAATGTTTGGCTCTGATGTGATGTAAAATCTGCCTCAGAGATTACATTTTTGGAATTAACGGCAATATATAGGTGCATAGTGAGGATTTGCGTGCTAATAATATGGGTTGATGATAATTCCATTGGATTCTTGTCTCAAATACACTTACTTGAGATTCAAAGCTAGAAATTTGTTGCGCATCCACTATTTTTTTATGCACTCTGGAAATTACATATCCAGATTTGCTGAATTTCAAAAATGAGAAAGATAAATAATTATATTCACTGTACACTGTCGAATTACAAATCATATACATGCTAACAGTAATTACACACAACGCGAGGGCGATGGTGATTTCCCGTAATTCTCCTCAAAGTTTTCGAAAATTAAAAAAAAAACGAAAAAAATCGTAATTTATAACTTTGAACATAGGTAACCTGTATTCAGAAAGGATAACACATAAATAACCCGACGGGCACTGCTAATAGATATTGTACTTCATTGGCAGCATATTCAGTAATGATTTTCTCACACAGCAAATATCACTGATTTTATACATATGCGGACCAATAAACACAATCATCCAGTTGCGATCTTGCTATTCAACCAACTTTATTCTCATAGATAAAAACTATAGACTACTCGGCTTCACAAAACATATGCAACCGACACGATACTTCGTCGCTTCTCTTTGGACAAACATATTTCTTTTTATTATTGGTACACACCAACTACACTAGATCATATTACAAGTATATCATAATTCATCAATGAATCAATTTAGGACAATAAACATTAGCAATCTAAGAAAAGCTGTCTCCGAATTGAAATCTAATAAAAATCCAACTGAGAATCTCTCAAAAAAAAATTCTAAATGATTATTTCAATATAATTGGAGAGGAATTATTATTAAAGTGTTCCTCAATTACTCCTGCGGCCGATTAATGTCTTGCCAGATGTCAAGAAGCTGTTCCCGAAGGGATAATATACGAACAAATCATTGAAGAAAACGAAATTTTGACAAGAAATCAAGCTGGGTTTAGAAAAAATATTCCACAGAAACAGCAGTCCAAATATTGGTGAAAGACTGGAGAAATATAGATGAGAAAGAATGTATTGTAACAGTATTTTTAGACTTCAAAAGGGCATTTGATACTATAGATAGGGAAAAATTGCATCACTATTGTTTTAAAAGATCAGTATTAAACATTTTACAAGATTATTTAGTAAATAGAACTCAAAAAACTAAATTTGGAAATATTATGTCAAGCGTTCAATATATTATATCAGTAGGGGTGCCACAGGGGAGTAAATTAGGGCCGTTGCTATTTATTATTTATATAACTGTTATCTCTGACATTTTTGAACACTGCAAAATTGAAATATTTGCGAACGATACATTGATATATACATACGAGACATAAGCATTTGGACACTGCTTTAGAACTGTTAAATAGTAATATTAAAAAAATTATGAATTTGTTAAATGTTAATAAACTTAAACACTAATAAAACAAAATGTATGTCAATAGGGAACATTTAGGGTAATGATTAATGATGAAAAAGTTGAAATATATGTGGATGGTAAACTACTGTTTCGCGAGCATTATGAATACATTGTTTCAAAAATATCAAAAAAGATAAATTTCTTCTATGGAGTTTCCATTAATCTTAGTATGTATTCCAAAAAATTGTGTATAACACTATAATTCTTCCCCATTTTTTATATACTTCAACCATCTTGTGAAAACATATTTTCAAAATTACAAATTCTACAAAATAAAACTTCAGAATCATTTTAAATAAAAACAAATGTTCTATGTTTAAGTGTATGTTAGAAGAACTACAGTGGTTGAATGTAAAAAATTTCATGTTATTCAGTTCTCACTTTCATATTCAAATTAAAAAATCATTTATTACCACCACATTTAGAAAACTTCTCTAAATTGGATAGTCATCATCATAACTATTAAACTAGAGGCAGTATAGATTTTTATCTGCAGAATTGTAATAGTAGCATAACTAGCAAATCTGTATTTCAAAAGGGAGTATTTTAATTTAATAAATTGATTATGATTAAATAGTGTTCGAATTTGAAGATGTATAAGGGGAAATTAAAAAATCACTATGATTACTCAAAATGCATAGTGATGTAATTTTAATAGACAAAAATCTAAAATTACAGAAAATGGATTCAAAAAATGTGTAAACGAATAATTATACAAAATTGACATTGTGGCATTAATGCTAAATAAATATTCAACAAACAAACAAAATATTGGAATATTATAATTTTTACGATTGCGACGTGGCAACACCGGTTGCTGCTGAGCACTAAAACCTCCTTCATCGTTGTATTAGGGGAATTTACATGCGATTCTCTCCGCCGAAATGGTGACCGTTTTCGACACTGACAGGAGAGTTTCATAGCTGATTGTTATCTAAGCTGTGATGGAATACACGTCAATGAGCAACTTTTTTATGCTTAAAGCAATGTTTGCACTCTATAGGGTTTTCAATTCTGATTCCAAAAAATATATAATATGTCACATACATTACACATGTCACATATCATAGTTATTTAAAAAAAATTATTATTGGTCATGAAATTGACAGCTTATCACATGTTTATTCTATGACATCACCATTTAAAGATTGGTTCATTTTTTGAAAAGCAGGTTTAAAGGACATTCAGGTAATTTGCCCATTCATCGACAATAAGAAGTGTTACTTTAGCATGAGAGAGCTACATAGCACCTCAACAGATTATTATTTGAATTCAAGGTATGTGCATCAGTTTAGATGTGATAGGCATAAAATGTATTTAGCAACATGAATATAACATCAAAAAGTTACCATTAACTTGTTCATTATTGGATCCAAAGGCGGATCTAGGATCTCTGGGGCCTGATGCATGAAGCTTGAATGTATAGTTGAAGAGCTGGGGGAAGGGGTGAAGGTCCGCGAATATCGTTGGAGGGACCTCGTGACAGCGAAATTTAGGCTCAACTATGCGCCTAGTGAAAATGAAGAGCGGGGAGGGGTCAGGAGCGGCATTATCCTCAACATACAATTTTTCTGAACCGGTTTGTGGATGCCCTTCGTCTCCTGGGGCCTGACGCAGAGTGTTTCGTGTGCGTCGTCTTAGGTACGCCCCTGATTGGATAAGTTAAAACTAGCTAAACTTAAACGAAAATCATTTTTTTAGTCATTTGATCTTTTATGCTCAGTTCATAAAAACTAGATAAATGCTTGGAAGATGATATTATGCAACAAATGACTAACTGACAATTTCAAGGTCAACTGAGGAAAAGTGTAAACATCCTCTGTAAAATTGAATAAGGCGTCCATGAGAAAAAATGATATTGATGATCGTGAACAGTGTAGATTGTGGAAGAGACAAGACGTTATTATAAAATTTTAATTGTCACATTGTTGAGGAGAAAAATTGTGAATGTAATTCGCAATTTATTCTGGAATCCCACCTCAAATATAGCCAAGAAAAAATAAAAACTGCTTTGGGCGTTTGTTTTTTTCGTCTTATCTCCCGATTTGTGATACATTCTAAATACCAATTCCTTAGTTATCTCAGGGCCGTATCGTCGTTCCTATAATTGTAGAACGTCTTTATGGCCTCCTTGATTTTCATAGTCTTATCTCTTTTAGAAAGGCTGGGGTATTTCTAGATTTCTACAGGTCAGCGTCAGCGCTCTAATATTGTGAAGTTGTTTTCTTTTTGAATTGCAGAACATTTCACACAGAACATTAGAAAACTATGAAAATCGAGGCCATAAAGGCGCCCTACAGTTATAGAAATGACTGACGGTACGACCCTAAATGCAGACTTCCTATCACTTGATGTTTCCGAAATCCCAATGGCGAGAATCTAATTTGAAACTCCCAGTATAGGTGGTCATATCCACCAAGATGTTATTGTTTGAACTGACAAATTTATATAAATCCATTATCTTTACCTATTTGTATTTATTGAATCATAATGAGATTTATATTGTATATGGCTGAATATATGGACTATGGATTTTCAGTATCAACTAAAAAAAATAGCATGTTTTGTTTTGGTATTCATTGTGTCACATACACATGTGTGATACACATTTGTCAGGGTCAGCCGTATTCATAAAAGAGAAGCATATCATAGGAAGCATAAGGTAAAAGTATAGGGTCTTGCTTCGGAGAAAAAGGTAGAGAAGTATAAGCATATCCTTGTTTTCATATTCATAATGATTACCTTATACTCGCGAGGATATCCTCCAAGAAGAAGTAAAAGCTTGACTGGTATTTGTATCGTGAGCGACATGTCCTGACTTTTTCCTGCTTGTAGTTGCCGTGGGAATTCGTTCACTCAGCATCACTGACAGTTGTACTCCAGAGCTTACACACAAATTAATAAGCATGTCATCCTCAAGTGATGAGGAAACTATAGAAAATAATGGCAACGACCTGCAGTTCATTGCAGCTGAAATTCCCATTGCTCCCATTATTTTGCAGAAGTTACAAGTTCCAAATTAAAAATGAGAAAGGACGATGCCTTGAAGAAGATGTTGAAAAAATACGAATCAACCTTCGCTAAACCATTAGATACTAAAAGCTTCTTAAAAAAAATCAACAACATGAAATCAAGATTGAAGAAAAAAACATCTAAAAAAAACTGGTAATAGAGCAATTAAATTGTTAGATTGGGAAACAAAGTTGCTGAAAGCTATGGAAGGTGACTGTAATCCTACAATTGGGAAAATTAGAGGTGCCATTCAGGTTGGCAGTGTTCAAGAAGAAGGAAGTGAACTATATACCGAGCGCAGTGAGCAAACAGTTAGTATTACAGCGCCAGCAATTCAGAAGACATTGCCACCAAAAAGAAAATTAGCAACAGAGAAATACAAAACTGAGGATACCAAAGGGTTAACTACAAAAGAACTGCAACGTATAGTGCTATTACAGCAATACCAAACAAGTATTTTACAACAGGCGTATTATAAAATGAAATTAGAAATGATGCAGCGTCAGAAGCCACATGTAGCTTATGATGTTCCCGAAAATAAAACTTATTATAACTTATAAATACACTTTAATCAGAAAAACTATTTATTATAATACTCAAGTTTCTTCTTATTTGTTGACTTAGTTGGCGAAGAGGAAGTTCGTCATTCTCATGATTTCCTTCATCTTCATCTGGACCTTGTTCAACTAACTCAAAGTCAGGATCGCCCAAGCTCTTCGCAACATTATAGAGTACAATACAAGCAATAATTATTTTCGGCACATTTTGCAACTTTACGCGGCAAACACACTGTAGGATAGGAAACTGGCGTTTCATTTGGCCGAAACAGCGTTCAATTCTCTTTCTTGTTTTAAAAGCTTATTATGATTTATTTCTGCACCTGGAGTAGGGTTTCTAAACGGAGTCATAAGGCATGGCTCAATACCATAACCGTCATCGTCAAGTAGTGCAACATTGCTTTATTTATTAGTTGTGATCTAGTCTGTGAATTTCTCCATATTCTGGAATCATGCACTGATCCAGGTCAACTGACATCACCACTTGTGAACATCTCTCTGGTATCACAAGTAGGTTGCACAATTAAAGTAGGTTTCCCTTTTCGGTTGATATACTCATCTCCATGGCGATTTGGTTTCAGGATTCCTATATGTGTACAATCAATAACACCAATTGCTGTCGGAAATTTATACATGCTTTGCCATATCTGCTTGGCCTCCATCAGTTCATGGTTGGTAGTTGTAAACTTGATCCTTTCGTTCGACTGTGCAACTATGCTGTTCACAACTCTATCCACAGTCTGAGATACCATTGTTTGACTAATACCAAGTTCCTGACCAATACCTTGTTGATATCCAGGGTCACCGAGATAGCGTTGACATATCTTCATTTTATGAATACATGAAAGTGCTCCTCGAGTTTCCTCATTCTCAGCTAAAAATCTGTCCGCAAGCCATTGTACATTTGCTTCGTCGAACCGATATAATTTCTTGAAGTCACGACCAAGTGAAGGTAAACGAGGTTTGTACGTTTTAACATCCACAATTTCCGCCATCATCATTTGACCACCTTTCGTTACGAAGTTGAGCCTGCTACTGACCACACTTAGAATTTTTGAAGGATATGCTTCCTATGCCAAGTATAAAGTGAAGATTATGAATATCCTTTTACTTATGTCACTGCTTTGAAGGATATGCTTATACTCAAAAAGCAAAAGCATTTACTTCAAATTATTATAAATACCATCTGGAGGATTTCCTTCAAAATGTCCAAGTACAAGGATATCCTTTGTTTTATGAATGCGGCTCAATATGTCGATTTTGACAACTTTTATAGGTACCAGGGAAACATGTGTATTCAAAGAGGTGACATATTTGAACATAAAAAAGATAATTAAGGCCCGATTTTACTATTGATCCGGATCAAAATGGACCAATGAGAAGGCGTCTTTGTAGTAATGGATCAAATGAATATAGTCGATTTCTTTTAAAATATGTGTCAAACTAGCGGAAAGATATAAGATTTGTGTAAGAAGGGCCTCTAATCCCAAAATTAAATAAAGAAACTCTTTATAAATCACTTGGTTTAGCTACCACAATATACATATTTCTTCACGTGATCCGGAGATCAAATAATGTAGTCTTAATTTCAAAGAAAAACCGTTTTCACGTCCGACTTTGGAACAGCGTAGTTTGAAAGAAAAACGTATGATCGTTGTTGTTTACGCTGATTAGCTCAATTTAGTTTTTTAAGAAACCCAATGAACGTATTTGGTGGATTCAAGACCTGCGATCGTGGTGTGATATGAATGAGGTGCCAGAACCACCTTTATGGATATCTCTTGGTACTGGACGAGTATGGTGTGCTGGGCTACAATCACACTGCAGTCGAATGTGTTTTCCAAGTGTTGCCTCATTGAGTGAAGAATCTAAGAGGCTAAACAATCGGTTGTGTAGAAAATCTAGATCCATCTCTTACCCTACCGAGGTTGCTATCATTTTCAATATTTTATAATTTGATTTAGGTGTACTAAGTCAAATACATTTGCTGCAACCTGATAACACTTCGGCATATCACACTCGACCAAATTGAGACCATTTCAATCGCAAACATTAAGGGCCGATTTTACTATTGATCAAAATTCTTGATCCGGATCAAAATGGACCAATGAGAAGGGATCTATGTAGAAATGGATCAACTGAATATAGTCGAATTATTCTAAAACATCTGTTAAACTAGCGAAAAAATACGAGTTTTGTAAGAAAAGTAAATAAAGAAATTCTTTATAAATCACCTGGTCTAGCTACAAAAATATATTTTTTTACCTGATCCGAAGATCAAAACCTAAGATCCGGATCGACAATGACCTATTAGAATGCGTTTTAGTAAAACTGGATCAAACATTAGCCAACGGAAGTAAGTATCATAAACCCACCTTGTAGATGATAGAACCAAATTGAAAACAAACATAAACACCTGAGAAAATTTAAAAAAGGATTTTTCGGTTGTCAATTAGGTGTAGATTTCAACAACCTCCTTGATTATATTCCACTATCACATGTTTCTGTTGCTGTACCTAATCTGCATACTGTCCTTCAAGGTAAATAGAGATGTTTGTGGGTTACAGTTATTTTAAACACCTTCACCTGGTTTAGACGAATATACAGGGTGTTTCAGAACTAAGGGATCAAACTTCTAGGGGTTATTCAGTGTAACAGAAAAAATTTAAGTATGGGGACCCATATCCGGAAAAGTGTCACTACGGCTCTAAGGCCCGTATCGTCAGTCGTCCCTACAATTGTAGGGCGCGTTAAAGGCCTCCTTGATTGTCATACTCCTTTCTCTCCTTCAAAAATTTCTAGATTACACTTGTCCCGTGTCAGCGTCAGCGCTCTCCTATTGTGAAGATATGTTTTCTTTTTAAATTGTAGGAAATTTCAGACTGATAAAACATGATATAACTCAAAAGCAAGCACAATTTGATGCAAATAGATGTTTGTGACATAACCTCAAAATAGAGCGCTGACACGGAGAAGTAGAAAACTATGACAATCAAGGAGGCCATAAAGGCGCCTTACAATTGTAGGGACGACTGACGATACGGGACTTAGACCTGAATTTGTAGATAAATACAACGACGCTTTAAGAGAACTCGATATTGTCAAAAATAGCTGTTATCATGTATAAGTTGTAACCATGGAGCTTGTATCGTTTCATCCCAGGGTAAAGTCAGATGAAAATTAGAGAGGCATTTACTCAAATTTAATACCTATTTTCCAGTTATACAGGTTAAAATATGAAAAGGGTTGGGATTTTCATAAATAATATAATTTAATATTATTATTTTTCGACCTTCACCTTGGGCTGTCGGAAACTATAAGAGATATGAAGTCGTTTAAATGGTGCCAAAGTTGGGCATTTAGGTGATCAATAAAATGTCGCTTAGAAAGTTTTGAAACTCAAAGTATTCCCGGAGAGAGATGGAAAAAACCGAATTTTCTCAAAATCCATTTTATTTTTTCGTGGCTGTATTTGTAGAGGGATGTCAAAATAAAGTGCACATCAACATTGCCACTTTTTCTTCTCTACAAGAAGGTATAATTAGAATTTCAATATGTCGTTTCATCCCTTGCCCTCCAGCATCAACTTTATTTTTTCTTATGGGCGCCACATTGAATTTTTGCACAGATAAATAGAGTTTTTAATTCTGATTCCAAAAACGTATAATACATTGCCAAACCTTAGTTATTTGAAAAAAGCAGAATTTATGTATTTTTATCATTGAGTTTCCACATTAAAAGTATTTAAAGAAAAGAAGAAATTGAAAATTATAAAAAATTGTATTTGCCCTTTCAGGGTTGTTCATTACAATTATATATGAGTAAATGTGGCATGACGTAATCCGTTTCGAGAAATTTTCGACTACTCTGTGGCACAAATCATGTCAATGTTGGGAATTTCACGCTTGATCTCCTGTTTCAGCTCCGCAATTTTGTTCGGGTGATTCTTGTAGACTTTGCTCTGGAGATACCCCCAAAGAAAATAATCTAAGAGAGTTAAATCACAGTATCGCGGCGGCCAACTGATATCGCCGTAACGTGCAATAACGCGACCTGGAAACTTGCCGCGCAGTAATTGTATCGTTTCTCCTGATGTGTGACAGGTGGCGCCGTCCTGTTGAAACCAGAGATCTTCGATGTCCATATCTTCCAACTTTTCCCAGAAAAACTCTGTTATCATGTTCCGATAGCGAACGCTATTAACGGTAACAGCGTTCTCCGCATGATCCTCGAAAAAAAAAATGGACGAGTTACGCCTCCGGACCAAAAGGCACATCAAACAGTCACCTTTTGAGGATGCATTTTCGCTTAAACAATCTGTCTTGGATTTTTCAATCTCCAAATACGGCAATTGTGACTGTTTACGAAGCCCCCAATGTGAAAATGTATCTCATCGCTAAATATTATTTTCATTGGAAAATTTACCCCTTGTTCTCTTATCTATTCGGCAAACACACGGCGCTGTTGATGGTCCCTAGGGTTCAATTCCCGTGTTATTTGGACTCTGTGTGGGTGTAACTTCAAATATTTTGTTATAATCCGCTGTGTAGTGAAATAGGTAAGGTCCAGTTGCTGCGATCGTTGACGAATCGATGTGCTTAGATTTTCGGCCACACTATCGGCAACAATAGCAATATTGTGTTCCGACCGACCTCTCCGAGCATGCTTAGGGATTTTGATGTCAGCGACGGATCCACTTTACTCGAATTTTTGCACCAAATTCCAAATTGTCCTCTCACAAGGTCGATTTTGTGCGCCAAAAAATTCACGTAAAGCACGAAATGTATTCTTCCTTGATCGGCCGTTTTCATAATAGGCTTGGATAATTTTAACACGTTGTTCGGTCGTATATTGCTCAATGTTTTGTTTATATTTTGACGTTAGAAATGGCACGTTGTCGTTGACAAATTCAGTGGCGTTCCAAAAAAGAATTTATTTGTAATGTGGAAACTCAATTTGAATACCATATATAATATATTTATCTTTCCAGATTTATCCCAAAATCACTTTTATTTTTTCCTGACTTTATTCGAGTTGGGATTTCACAATAAATTGTTACTTATTCTCCTCCATCACCAATTTTGTTTTTCATATGGAAGCTATACATATATTTTGTACACTTAAATGGACCCTTCAGTCCTAAATTCAGTGTCGCATTTCCTTTGTTGGCCATGAATTTGTTTTTGGATGAAAATTATAAGGAAATAAAAAGGTACGGCGAAACCTGGACACAAAATGAAAATTTTATTGATGGTGATAATAATTATCATAAATAAGTAGAAGTAAATGATAGCAGATGTTCAAAATGTTGTCCGTTATTTTGTAGGCAAAGCCTGACTCTTCTCTGCACACTGTTCACTGTTCGATTTATTTACCATCTTCTCAGTCTTCCAAACTCTGTTTGAGGTCTGGTCTGATATACAAAATGTTTTTCTTGAACAACTAAGTTTGTCAATCAATGTCAATGTATGACATATTTTTGAACTCAGAATAAAAAACTCTATTACCTGCGCAAAAATCTAATATGGCGTCCATAAAAAGAATAAGGTTAATGCCGGAAGACAAGAGACGAAACCTCATATTGAAATTCAAATTATGCCATCTTGTAGAGGAGAAAAAGTAATGTTGTTAATCTGCAATTTATTTTGAAATCTCACTAAAAATAAAATCAGAACAAATTGAAACGATTTTGGGAAAATTCGGTTTTTTTCGTCTCAGTCCGGAAGTACTTTGAATTTCGAAACTTTCTAAGCGGCATTTTGTTGATTACCTTAATACGGAGCTTCGCCTCCATCTAAGCTACTTCGTATCTCTTACAGTTTCCGAGATCCCAGTGGTGAGGGTCGAATTTGAAACGCCCTGTATAGTGATATATAAAACAAAACAAACGTTTATTCTGATATTCTGAAATTTATTTTTGATAGATTTTTCTTCTGCATACTGTTCCACTACAGCTGTAGCTACTATAATCCAAAAAACGATAATGCTAGTATATATTGGTACAACACTACTTTAACATTTTATAGAAACATGTAAAATAATCAAGTTCCTGCATGTTCTGCAGTAGCCTTCAGTGGATCCGGGACAAACGCCTATTCAAGTCTGATTATGTCTAAGTGAGGGATATCTGTTTCCGTGATTCCAAGTTCACGAAACTTATTTGACCGAGTTGCTTAATGAATGTCGCCATCTAGTACATATACAGGTACTGAATGAATAAGTTAGTCACAAGAGCAGTATTTATCTGTTGACAATAATTCGTATAACTGCGGATTCCCTGGGAAAGTAACTTATTTGCCCTTAATCATGAATACAACCAACTCCATAACTTCAAATCCGTAAGACACGTGACAGATACATTTTTAGAACCAGGTCGCAACCATGACGTTATTGTAAGAATACGTTTGGTTATAAATTGGTTGCCCTTGAATTAGAACCGCCGCCAAAAGTATCTGCTAATATTCACTGGAAAATATACTATTTGAATTGCTTCAGCTGGGTGTGACATACTTTTCAGATACTACTAAAAACATATTTTTTACGTTTATACAAATTTTTAATGTCTCTATGAAAATATGTTATAATGTGTATTTAGCATTACAAAGTGCATTCGTATATAGTTATTCTAGTTGCATATAAAGAGATTTGTGGAAATTGTAGTGAAAGTCGAGAGTGGAACATGCCAGTGGAGTATACAGTTTGTGAATTTCAAAAATGAGATGTTTTTCGGATGTTATGACATGTGCATCACGAAAAACCATGTCACTTATTTCCATCGGTCGGTCTGTCTGCCTGTCCGCTCATCATTGGCCCATCTATAACTTAGAAAGTACCGCCCGGATTTGGATGAAATTTTTACACAATGTTGCACCTACATATGTCAAGGACGAAAAAGCTTTGTAGTTTTTGAAAATCGCTCCTGTAGCAGGGGAGCGACGGGACAAAGGGCGAAGAAATAGAAATCGTTCTAATGTAGGTGGTGGGGGAGGGTATATCTATGTACCTAATTGACATATTTCTCACATCATAGTCATAGAGAAACGTTTTCAATATGCATTTCTGCTTCTGTTCTCTGAGTTCACCGGCGGGCGTGCCGGTCTCGTTAAGTGTCCCGCTATTACTGATGCGTCGTGCGGTCAGGTATGGTGAAGAATCTACGTATCCAGATGATCGGTTCTACCGCTAGGCCAGACAAAGAATGTATGGACTAATTGTATAGACCTATTTGACTGACAAGATCCGTTTAATGTCTCTGTTACACATGTTCGTGAATAACTTTTTTCTCAGAGAGTCTGACTTGTGCAGAACATAGTCCTTTAACCCACCTAACGCTATTTTTCATGTTTATATAACTTTTTAAAGTATATGTCCTATTTTCAAGTATGGCACCTTTAGAAATTTAAACTAACGTTTTTGAAAAATAGTAAGCCTCCTAAACTATCAATTTATTGTATATGTCTTAATATCTTTTTACTGTCATTGTTTTTTTCAGCATTTCATTCTTGTCGAATTTGAGGAACAATCTGAAGTCCAAAATCTCCTGAAAAATACCTCGTATGTTGACGAAACACTAATTGTTCCAACATATTCACACTTTCTATGGTTCAAGGCCCAAAACAAGAAGTCTCCGAAGGTGAGACAAATCGATGGCGCTGTTTTGTCTATCGAAAATGGAACTAGGATTTTAAGTGACCACGAAATCATTAGTTCACTGAGACAGTGTGAAAATGTAAGCGTAATCATGGTTTTAGTACTTTTTGCATTAATTAATTTAGTGTCCTTTAAGATATCAGAACAAATGAAGTTACTGTATTCGTTAACCAAATTGAATTACCTGGGCTCGAGGCTGAGGTATCTCACAGTGTTACAAATAGATAATATGGTATCAGGAATGTTCCCGCATGCTCAAGCTTATCCGTTTGGTTCTAGTGTAAATGGTTATGGAAAAATGGGATGTGATTTAGATCTAGTTCTAAGGCTTGTTGATAAAAAGGTAAGAAAAATAATATGAATGTATTCTCAGTGACATTAGAAGTGTAACACCGAGAAAAAATAATTTCATCAACTTGTTTTTTTGGCAACATAATGACTATATTTAAAACATGCTGTGGCAACAATTTCAACGTTTTATCTCTGTTTACCTTTGTTAAAATGTTATCTGTTAGTTTCCGTGAAGAAAGCAGTTTCATTTACTAGTGTTAAGCGTAACCAAATCATTATCACCATCTTAGCGACTTTGACAGGTGTAGAATTATTGCCTATCGAGATGTTGATTTGTCCTATCGCGAAATTGGCCGCCGTGTTAATTGTACTGCAATGACGGTAATGCGTGTGTGGATAGAAGGTAGAGGAACACGAAGAAGACCAATTGGTCCACCGAGGCGTACCAAAGAGCGTCAAGCTAGGCGCTTCAGACAACTAGCCCTACGAGACCGTTTTGCTGCTACGCGTCAGATTGCTGACCAGTGGTTTGGAGAAGAAGGCATTCGAGCCTTTAGACTTTTTCATATCGCACACGGTTAGTGCTTCCTCTGACTGCGGATTACTGTCGTCAACGTTTGAACTGGAGCAGAGAACGGCAACATTGGGAGGTAGAATGGCATAATGTCATCTTCATCGACGAATCGCGATTCTGACTAGGTACACATGATGGTCGTGGAAGGGTAAGACGCCTCCGTGGAGAACGGATAAAGAACTGTATTCAGCTGAGGGGTCGCCCAACTCATTATTAATTTTATTTTCTTATTGTCAATAAAATTTCATACTTTCATTCTTGATGTAAAACTACCTCATTGCCAAAACATCAAGTTGAAGAAATTGTTTTTTCTGGGTGTAACACTTCTAATGGCACTGAGTATATTATTTGTCATTATCATTGAAACATCATCTTCGTGATCGTAATTAGTGTCGCTATCCTTATTGTCATTTGGAGCCCATCCTCACGGATGTGTGCCAGTGGGTAGTGAAAAAATGATAAAATACCGGTAAAGTTTGACAGGAATGAACGGCAATGAGTTGTGCTACCTTAATGAGAGGATTTTTATCTAGGAGTTTTTTGGGGCAAGTTGATAAATCGCTTCATGGATTGATTTGAATATAGCTATTGGAGGAATCCCTATAACGGGATATTGAAACGCAACTAGATCATGAATATTTCGTCGATAGATCATGGGAATTATTGAATAATTAACTGAAAAAACTCTTGATACGCATAAATTTGTCCTGAAGTGACTTTAGGACCTAACTGTCACATATTCCGGAAGGAATTATTTTCCTTCCAAAACATGTAATAGCTTATTCACATGGCACTATTGAACGCTCCTGACATTATCATTATCGCCATTGTCGTCCTCTTCATTCTTATCGTCATCTTCACCCTCTTCGCTATCGTCTAATGGTAACGATGATAATTCATCATCATCATGATCTTTATCGACATTATTCTTAAAGATCAAATGACTTGTGCCACGCCTTTTTTTATAAACAAAAGGAAATGGTGGAGTGTTTCTCCCTAGGTATGGGCTGCTTGCCTCATATTCAAAATTTACTTTGTGAAAAAATCCTAGAGAGAGAAAGACTGCTTAAAAATCTACTCTCTATTCTCTGTGAGACAAAACTACTCATTAAAACACGCGAAAATGAAAAACCATGTACATTGTTAAAAGTAAAAATGCAATGGAGTAAGATCATTAGACGGTGCCAATGTAGGCACTGTCCCGCATTTGAACTCGAAAAGGCCAAACAAAATCAAGTACACTCTAAGAATTTCAGTCAACAATAATAAAAGCACCGCCATCGGTTTTTTGGACAAAGAAAAACTGTTATGGAAAACCCTTTCTATTAGACTTGCAAGAATATACAGCACCTATTTCAATCAAATATTTAATAGCAATCTCTGAATCTCTGCTATTTATACGAGTCACAGCGGACTCAAATATTTGATATTCTTTACTCTGAAAACGAATTCGATAAGCTCTTTTGGCTTCCAAAATTACCGGATTGCTTGTACCCTGTTCTCAACAGAATATCGTACCTCTATTTGTTGTAATTTTGCTTCCTGTCCTCCACTCCAGCAAGCCCCTGGTTTGGTGACCTGTTTTGGAAATCTTGGATATGCTCCTTCTGGAGGAGTGGGATTGTGTTTTCATCCTCTCTCTGCTCTGTTGGTGCTTCCATTTTAAAGAAGAGCAGGAAGGTCGCTTTGTCAAAAACCTGAAATCCCTGCTGGCTTTCTTCACAGCCTTGCATGGGTTAGAGAAATCTGACACAAAATGATAAGGTTTTCTTTCCTTTCCCTTCACAACAAAGAAATGAATGATGGATCTCGCGTTCTAAGAATTCCGGACATAAACCTAGTCCACTCTTGGAATATCCGGGTGGAGGGTGGGCTCGCGAAAACGACATCGATGATAAAATCCCTTTCGCGATCATCTGAGGAATTTACAGCAATATTGATACTATTCACCGCTCTCTGCAGTCTAATTGTCCCGCCATGCTTGCAGGTTTCGGTCAGAACTGGCAGTGGCAGCAGAAACTCGCCCAGACCGCAAAATTTGGCATTAGAACATGCTGAATGGAAAGGACTCTGAGACCTTTTCTCTACCTTTTGTTGGATATACCTGTATGTTTGTTTCGCTGACTGGTTTATGTATGTCGGCTGCCTGTTCGTCAATATCAGAAATTATCCAGTTGGGGTCTAGGAATACATGCCTCCGTACAAAGTAATCCTCCTGCCCATTCCAGATAGTCGTACAGGATTTTCATTCTCTACTATCCTTCAAGAACTTAGACTGGTCCGGACTTGATTCCTGCCGTTGTACTGGAGAGATGCGCAGCGTAGCTTGTTCCAGTTATTTCGCATATCTTCCAGATATGTCCAGCCTATCCCAAAAAAGGATCTAAGACCGACCCTTACAACTACAGGCCTGCTTTCTATTATGAGTAAGGTGATGGGGAGGTGCATAAATCGGACCTTCTGGAATATCTCGAACGTTACGACTTGATTAGCGACAGGCAGTATGGTTTCCGAGACCAGCGATCCACAGGGGACTTCCTAGCTTACTTCACGCAACTGTGGAGTAAACTCACCCAGTTTTATGGTGGGGACCATGTCATTGCTCTTGATATCACAGAAAGTGTTCGATCAGCTGTGGCAGGCTGACCTCTTATGTAAACTTCCATCCTATGGCATCCCAGCGAAGCTTGGCAGATTGATGGCTGACTTTCTCTCTGACCGCAAGATATCCGTCGCAATTAACGGGTTCTCGTCTTCACCCCACAATGTCAATGTAGGTGTTCCCCAGGGATCGGTCTTGGCTCAAATATGGTTCCTCTTACATATCAACGGCCTCCTTCCCTTTACAATCAATCCGATCCACGGCATTGCTGATGACAAACTTTCTGTAGCAACCGATGATGTATCAAAGGTACTTGATAACTTTGTAATTTGAAAAAGGGCCTCTGAGGTGGCCGAACGTTGGTAAACAGCCAATCCTACATATGTGGCTTCATTTAGCGGCCAGAAAAACATGGAGGTTTATTAGGTAAGCAAATACCTGAATATGCTTCACATAAGAATCTTTCTTTAAACCCTCTGAAGAGGAAAAACATTTAGTGTCCGAGTTAAGTTTAGGTGCGTTGAGAGCTGGAACATTTTTAGGTAAATCCCACGCATTCGGAATCTGATCACTTGGTCTCTCTGTCTAATCCTAAAGTAATATACTTTGACCAACGTGAAACTAATTTCTTATCCAATGGAATCTCCTGAGGAAGAGAAGAGCCTGGATCAGCCCCTAAAGTGGCCTGAATTTGTGAGTTTGAGAGGATGCAAGTTCTGATTGATTCTCCACTCCGGACTCAAACAATGGAGGTATAAAGGAATTGGAAGAGGAAGTCTGTTTCCATGGCCTTCGCGATCACCAGACTTAACTTGTCTTGATTTTTATTTATGGGGACGGTTGAACGACATCGTGTTTCAGAGTCAACCTACAACCAGAGAAGATATGAAAAACCGGATTCGTAGTGCAGTTGCAGTTTTGACCATCCATGAGAGGCTTCAGGAATGCCTAGATCGTGATGGACAGCATTTCGAGCATTTAAGGGAGCATTAAAAACCATTCTTTTTTAAATCGGTCCTTATTAGATCCACAACTTAATTATAAAAAGAGATTCCAGAAAAATTAGTTTCGACAAATAAAAATTTAAGGGATTTCCGTATAAGATGTTCTTTGGCGCAAATTCTAGGTTGAGAACAAAATATCGAGATGCGGTTTTCGCGAGCTTGTTTAGACATCATTTAACTACTTGTTCATAAAAAACAGAATTTGAAATGCCATTTATAACTGTTGTCATTATTATTGAAAAGGATAAGATATGTTTTGGTTTCAGTTAACCCATAAGAAATATTGTATTCGAATATTTCGTTTGCACTGTGATGTACTTACTTTACTGTTTCAACTTAGTGAAGCATAATATGCCTTTTGATATTTTTTAGAGTTCCGAAGAGAGCAGACTGATGTTCCATTGCAAGGTTTCCAATGGGTCGGAGAGATCTACAAACCAACGGCATATAGAAGCATTTGGTGACATGATTCACTTGTTTCTTCCTGGATGTGTACAAGTAAGAAGGATAGTGCAGGCTAGAATTCCTATTATAAAATATCACCAACAGCTGACTGATGTGGAATGTGATTTATCGATAGGAAATATGTAAGTTCCTTTTTGCATCATAAAATTAACCCTCTCTTACTTCCTTTTACTTCTCATGCCAATACGACACGGCAGTATTGTAATCGTAAAAAAAAAATTGAAATCAACTTATGTTTCTCGGATGTTACACGTAGTGTAACCTCGGAACTCTTTTGACTGAATAGCTTTTTGAGATAATTAGTGGAATGTGTTAAAATACCATAATATATACTATAAAAAGCAAACTAGCATTCAAATTAGAGAATATATGACTTAGCTTGCGTAATTTAATAAAGAAGTATTTAATGTTATGTCTTTATACGTACCTGATGTTTGCATATACCGGTGTTCTTTAATGATATGCGAATATTTAAGGGTGTGAATCTCCATGAAAAATTAATTTTAGTTTGCTTTATAAACTATGGTTCAAGAATGTTTCCTTACAAAAACTCAGGGTGTTGAAGTTTTAGGAAAAAAATGGAAATTAATTAATATTTTCAGAACCGCTTCATATATTTCACTGATATACGTAGTGAAAGTTAATAAAGTTGCATATTTTTCAATGCAAAAATAATATTTAGCAGTGGCGTGCGTATGGGTATTGACTTTGATATTTTTTAAGAAAAAAATAGTACGCCAATGTTTTTTTGCCATAATTTTTTAATTCTCCGTTCAATTTAAAACAAATGATCTCTCTTGAATTGTTTTCCTTCGATGCGCCATTTTTGAGTAACAAATAAAAACCGTTACATTGTCTAACTTGCAAAATTATTAATAATTTAATGGAAAAATTAAACACATTAGGGGTAATGAACAACAACACCACCGCGGCGAATCCAACGATTTTGATAAAGTTTTTAAGTAATTACGAACCGCTACACTGAAATGCACTGGTGCATCATCATGCATGTACCACATATTGTTTCTTATTACTAATGGAACATCAAGCAGCAAAGGCAACTGTTGTTGAAGAAAATTGAGGTAAGTCTGTCCGTCAAGTCGTCCCGGCAAGAAGAATGGGCCAATAAAGTGGTTGCCAATATTTCCTGCCCATACTTTAACCGAAAATTGGTGTTGGAAATGGGTTTTGGTTATGGCATAGGGATTTTCTTCTGCAAACAAATGATTATTGTGGAAATACTAAATGGTATTTTGAAAAAAATTAGCTTCGTCCGTGAACAGAATCATTGTCTCCGTAGGTGGTAGACGGTCTCTGACTGTCGAACGTGGAGGTACCACCCGCCGGATCTCGTAGGCGGAGCCAGAATGTGTGCATGTTGCATGCACACGTGTTCCCTCGCCAGAGTCCGTGTGGCGTTCCCCCTTTCCCCTGTATCCCCCTATAGCCCCACGGTGCCCAATGGGTGTTTAGGCCTTAGGCTTTCGTGGTAGTTGGAATATATAAAAAAAAAATTGATTCAAATTGCGGATTTTGTGTAATTTTTTGAAGATACCACTGATAAAAAGTCACACGCCTTGGAAAATCAATGGGAAGTAATGCCTGTACTCTGAAAATATGGTAAGGATATGACAAAAAATCAACTAAAATTCTAAAAACAATTTGATGTCAAATATTTAAGTGTTTAGCGATCTTCCTCGTACTCGTTTCAGGATGTTCTTCGACTTCGTGCAGCACTGCTTCCTCAATTTCAGGTGTTCTCACCCTTGGAGGTCTACCTTCAGATGTTCCTTTTCGGACAGAACCAGTTTTAACAAGACGACGATGAATATTAGAAAAGGTTCGACTATCTGGCACGATCAGGATATCTCTGGCGATAAATCCGTCTGGCTTGCTCACCATTACCGTCGGCAAGGCCATATATGTAATGCATTTCCGCCATTTCTGCATTTGAATAATTCACCATTATTAAAAAGATTGTAAAAACTAAGTAATGAAAAAGATGACTTGTCAGATGTCAAAAGCCAGTGACATATTCCAGAGCAACTAGATATTTATTGCTAAATTGCATTCTTCAATTATTATTGCATTAATTTTCTCGGACAATAGAACGGTTTTTATTTGTTTACTCAAAAATGGCGCATCGAAGGAAAACAATTCAAAAGAGATCATGTGTTTTAAATTGAACGGGGAATTGAAAAATATTTTTTATTTGGCAAAAAACCATTGGCGTATCATTTTTTCGTTAAAAAATATCGAAGTCAATACCCGTACGCACGCCACTGTTAAAGCTAAAAATTATTTTTGCATTGAACAATATGCAACTTGAACTTTCACTACGTACTAAATATCAGTGAAATATCTGAAGCGGTTCTGAAAATATTAATTAATTTCCATTTTTTTTTTCCTAAAACACCCCGAGTTTTTGTAAGGAAACATTTTTGGACCATAGTTTATAAAGCAAACTAACATTAATTTTTCATGTAGATTCACACCCTTAAATATTCGCATATCATTAAGGAACACCCTGTCTATACGTATATGTTCACAAAATAAAAAAAGGACATCAACCTCACACGAGGCGTAGAAGCTCGGATACCTTTCAATACCAATGATTTATAGAAATCTAATTCAACGTTATTTCACATATATCTTGTTAAAACATATATGAAATACCCCCACATATCAGAAACATCAGGAAACAACATCTTTTCTAAAACAATGTAAACTATACATCAGGGCTGTCCAACTTAATGTGGCCCAAGGGCCACTTCAAAAGAAAAAGCAGTTTGGAGGGCCGGATTATAAAATCTTTCTATACAACATTATTACTGAGTTAATGTAAGAATTGTGCATATTCGGTATTTGAGAGTAATTTATACATGTGATGTATACCTGACCCGTGAAGCGGGCCGCAAGAAAGGAGTTCGCGGGCCGTATGTTGGACAGCCCTGCTATACATTATAAATAGTTAAACATTGAAATTTTAGACACATTCAACTAAGCAGCTATCGATTATGTACTAATAAATGTTGCTAATATTTACTTAAATAATTCACATACAATATTTTTTTTATTTTGATTAAACACTGCTATTAAATTAGGTAGGTGCTTCATTATAATGTAGTATACCTATAAAAAGCTATGTAATACCACCATATTTATAAAATTATATTCTATCAGTTTATTTGACACAAAACTCAACAGTTCAAATGTTACCACCTGATTATATCAACATTTCACAAAATTGATCTAGAGTTTTAGAAACTCGAAATTCTAGGGCCGAATTCATTCGTTTATTTTTTTGTATTGTATTAAGTGCAATGCCGTGTAACTTACTACTCCGAATTAAGTATTATTACGCAGAAAAAATTACAATAAATGATACAAATGGAAAGCAAAAATTATGTTAATGTATCCTAATTAGTTTTTCGTTCATGATTTATTGATTTGATTCTACCAACTGATGTACAACCTTAGTTTTGCTTTAATGGGAAATATGAATTAGTAAAGGGTGGGCCATCCATTCGTTTCTTTTTTAAATTGGTATTAAAACTACACTCTTCAATAATATGTAACACTGGATACTTTATCCAAAAGAATACACCTCTCCTATTGTGAAGTTATGTTTTCTTTTTAAATTGTATGAGACTTCAGGCTGATAAAACATGATATAAATCATTAAAGTATGAACCTCAAAATAGAGCGCTGACACGGAATAGTAGAAAACTGTGAAAATCAAGGAGGCCCTAAAGGCGTCCTACAGTTGTAGGAATGACTGACGATACGGCACTTAACCCAATTTTGAAGCACATTTTCGATAGTTTCTGGGTCTATTTCATCAATAGACGGATATTTTCCTTAAGAACATCAATTGTTTGAGGATCGTTAGTGTACCAGCGGTCCTTAACAGTACCCCATAGGAAGTAATCCATGGGCGTCAAATCACAGCTGCGGGCTGGCCAATGAACGTCTCCAAAACGGCTAATAACGCGATGACTGAACTTGGTAGGTGCTTCATTATAATGTAGTATACCTATAAAAAGCTATGTAATACCACCATATTTATAAAATTATATTCTATCAGTTTATTTGACACAAAACTCAACAGTTCAAATGTTACCACCTGATTATATCAACATTTCACAAAATTGATCTAGAGTTTTAGAAACTCGAAATTCTAGGGCCGAATTCATTCGTTTATTTTTTTGTATTGTATTAAGTGCAATGCCGTGTAACTTACTACTCCGAATTAAGTATTATTACGCAGAAAAAATAACAATAAATGATACAAATAGAAAGCAAAAATTATGTTAATGTATCCTAATTAGTTTTTCGTTCATGATTTATTGATTTGATTCTACCAACTGATGTACAACCTTAGTTTTGCTTTAATGGGAAATATGAATTAGTAAAGGGTGGGCCATCCATTCGTTTCTTTTTTAAATTGGTATTAAAACTACACTCTTCAATAATATGTAACACTGGATACTTTATCCAAAAGAATACACCTCTCCTATTGTGAAGTTATGTTTTCTTTTTAAATTGTATGAGACTTCAGGCTGATAAAACATGATATAAATCATTAAAGTATGAACCTCAAAATAGAGCGCTGACACGGAATAGTAGAAAACTGTGAAAATCAACGAGGCCCTAAAGGCGTCCTACAGTTGTAGGAATGACTGACGATACGGCACTTAACCCAATTTTCAAGCACATTTTCCATAGTTTCTCGGTCTATTTCATCAATCGACGGATATTTTCCTTAAGAACATCAATTGTTTGAGGATCGTTAGTGTACCAGCGGTCCTTAACAGTACCCCATAGGAAGAAATCCATGGGCGTCAAATCACAGCTGCGGGCTGGCCAGTGAACGTCTCCAAAACGGCTAATAACGCGATGACCGAACTTAGTGTGTAAAAGATCGATGGTTTCACGGCTAGTGTGGCATGTTACGCCATCCTGCTGGAACCAGATATTGTACAAGTTCATGTCGTCTAATATTGGCCACAAAAAACTCCTCAACGTGTCTCTGTAGCGTTCCCCGTTTACCGTCACGCTGTTACCATCTTCATCTTGAAAAAAGTAGGGACCAATAATCCCACCACTCCAAAAGCCACAAAAAAAACAGTTACTCTTTTTGGATGCATTGGTTTTTTTATGACATGTGGATTTTCAGAACCCCAAATCGTCCAGTTCTGCTTGTTCACGTAACCTCCCAGATGGAAATGGGCTTCGTCCGAAAAGATTATTTGGCCACCAAAATTGACGTCACTTTCCAATTGATTTAGAGCCCACACAGAGAAACGATATCGAAGCGGATGGTCATTTTGTTTCAACTCTTGCACAAGTTGCACCTTGTAAGGAAATAATCCCAGGTCGTTATACAATATTCTCCGCACAGAAGTGCGACTGATGCCCACTTGTTGTGCTGTGTGACGAGATGACATTCTTGCGTTTTCACGCACACTCTGGGCAACAGCAGCGGCTGTGAGTACGGGTCGAACATGCTCATACCGTCTGTTATCCACAAGCTGGCCAGTTTCACGAATTTTCGTATACCAGTCGCGGACCACATAGTCTTCTCAATTTTCGCAAAGTTTCTGCAACACAGCACTCACTTTGAAAATAGTTTTTCCATATTTCCCACCTTTATTCAAGATTAAAACGATCCATTGCTCGCAGCGGAAGTTTGACACAATATATCTGTCAATATGTTGAGCATGGAAGTGTTACCAACTGTCAAAATGATACCAAATTAAAAAAAACAACTGATAGGCCACTCTTTATTTAGTATAAATGAGATATTTTAATAATAATCAATTTAAACAAAATAAAAAAAAACAGTAGAAGCACAATCGATCTAATTTCGAAATTTGCTAATCTATAATCACAATTCATCAGCTTTTTTTGTACCTCACCAAACATTTCATAGCTTAAAATGTGCTAATTTTGATAACATCAAGTCCGCCCTTGATTTTTTTAATTTTCATCAATACAAGTTTAATAATGACCCAGTTATATGATATTAACAATTTAGCGTGTCTAGATAAATCTTGTATTTCCGTCTCGGTCCACACTAGCGAGCATTTCACTATGTCAATTTTCTCATAGAACACCCTATATAACTTCCAGACCTTTGGAGTAAACTGCTTCTCTCTGGTAACACCTCTGCGATGTAATTATTCTGGACACAGGTCTTGAAGAAAATTAAACTGAAAAAGAAAGCTATGATCATATATGGAATATATTAGTTAAAAATAAAATCAAGTAGATTTACTTCGTGCTTTCCATGAATTGATATAAATTTCATCAATTACTCACATATATGGTGACCCAACGGAAAGGTCGCATCCCTAAAACTGTCGTACTGGAGCCACATAGTGCGGGGGTACACCATCTTGTTGGAAATGAATCTATTTTTCAAAATTATTAACGTCATTTTCTAATCGTTCGGTAATTCGTGGATCTATTTTATTTTCTAACATGTCCAAGTACATCTTGGCCGCTAAGTTTCCAGGAATAAAGAAAGGTCCTACAATACGATTTCCGAAAATGCCCGCCCACACATTTATTTTTTCAAGATATTGTGAGTGTATCTTTCGAAAAAAATGTTGATTCGAGTCACCCCAATATCGGTAATTAAGTCTGATTACACCAGTACGTAAATAGAACGTACACTGATTAGAGAAAAAAATATTAAATAACAGATTTGCGTTGTTGGTTAAACGTTGGGACATTAATTCGCAAAACTGCAACCTTTTATCAAAATCGACTTCATTAAGCTCATGGACAAGTTTTATCTTGTACGGGTGAAATTATTGTCTTTCAAAATCCTTTGTACTGTTGAGCGTGTAAACCCTGAAGTAGCCAGTTGCGAGTGCTTTGGGTGTTGTCAAGTGCTACGTACCCCAAAAATGCTATTTCAGCTGCTCCAAATGCGCAGTAGTCATCTGACCACTTTTAGTCTGATATTATTTAGAACAGGTTCTCAAAAATTTAGCACTAAATTTGTTCACACAAAATTATGTACTAAATGCTGTCTGACACTGTCCTTAATTTTGTACGCAATTTAGCGTACTAAATTTACCACAAAATTTCGTAGTGTGACAAACGGCCTCTTGTGTTATCTGGTGAGAATGCCTTAGTTAATGGTGTTACCGGTCCGAATACTGTCTGATTTGGTTGATCGGGGATGCGGAGTGTAGGTTACAGGTCGAATAATTTCATTAGACAGGAATAATCAAGCTGGCGTTGCCATTTATACACCCATGATAACCGGCTGCGTACTATTGAGGGTAGCTACTGTATGACATTTAAAGTATCATTTTATATTCACTAGTACTATATATAGTATACCTAATAATTTATAGTATAAAATGAATTATTATACAGGGAGTTCGAAAAATAGACGGACATATTTTAAAAAAGTATGATAAAAAGTGTCTATAAAGATGGGTCCGGAGATGCAGAGTTTTCAAGATACAGGGTGATAAGTTAACAAAAATATTAATATCTTAAAAAATATTTACTCGATTCTGCTGAAATTTGGCACTAAATAGATTAAAATTATTACGTCCAGTGCCGTCCTGGGGGGCACCTTAGCGAATATTATTGGCAAAAAATTCACGCCACTGCCTTTTTTCTAACTATAATATTTTTTGTTGTTTGATTAACCATTTAAAAATAAAACTTTTTGCTTCTCGTATTTTTTTGTATTTCACTTCGTTTCCGAGAAAAAAAAAATAAAAACAGTTTTATTGCATGTCACTGGACAAAATTTGTTTATTAATTTTTGCTAAAAAGTCACAAGTGCATTGGAAAAATTGAAAAATGTCTAGGAAAGAGTGTTATTGCAACTTTTCCAATAGGTACCATGACATGAAGTACACTACAACGAATGTTGGAAATGTCCACCATCCATTTCTGTACACCTTCTCAAGCATTTACGATTTCATTTCTTAATTCTTCTACTGTTTCTATGTGAGTAGCGTAAGCCATCGTCTGAAGGTGTCCCCATAAATAAAAATCTATTGGATTTGTCAGCGGAGCGAGGTGGCCGGTGAATTGATCCACCTCTTCCAAGCCAATTTTCACCAAAGGTGTTATCCAAATGAGTTCCAACAGGTATTTCCAAAAATGAGGTGGAGCTCCATCGTGCATAAAAGTTATTTGATTTCGTACATTCAGAGGAACTTCTTGTAGCAGTTAAGGGCAATTCTTGTTGAAGAAACTCTAAGTAAGATTCGCCCTTTAATCTTAAGGGTAAAAAGAAAGTACCAGTTAAATTGTCACCAACAATACCCATCCACACATTTAAAGAAAATTGTTCCTGGTGGCGACATTGTACGTGTGCATGAGGATTTTCGACACTCCATACATGAGTTTTATGGTAATTAACAATACCAACCTGCCGAAATCCTGCTTTGTTCGTAAAAAGTATGGTTTTATAAAATTCCTATCATTATTAGCCTCTTGTTATTACCATTGGAAGAACTGTAAACGAGGTAGAAAATCTCTTGGTAATAACGCTTGCACACGTTGGATATGATAGGGATACAAAAGTTACTCGGAGAGAACCTGCCACACAATGCTGTTTGAATGATTATCGCCTAATCAAGTTGCTATAGTCCTGGTACTGATACCAGGATTTTGTTCCATGGCACGTAAATCTGCCTTGTCAAACTCAGGCGTTCTTACGGACCTCGGCCGGCCTCTATCATTGGTGGGAATGGCACAACTTCCTAAATAACATTATTGTCAAAAACATCACGAAAATAAAGTAAGAAAATTTACGTCTTTCCCGTAATCTACGATCTACGCTTTCATAGGTTTTACTATCTGTAAGTTGCCGATGGGGAAACGCTTCTGCATACAGGCGCATCGCTGCGTAACAGTTACTATAAGCACGCGCATACATTACCTGCATGTCTGCCATTTTCACAAAATTTTAATTTTCCATCACAAACACCGAGACCAAAGCTTTTTAGAGAAATTTTGCAAAGAAAATTACGAGAATAATTCTTTTCTAGAATAACTGACGCGCAAATATCAAATCTCCATGCAGAAATGATTTTTTGTTTTCCAAGACACTTGTGATTTTTTTAGTAAAAATTAATAAACCAAACAAACGAAGTGAGATACGAAAAAAATACAAGAGGCAAATAAGTTGTATTTTTAGATGCTTAATCAAACAACAAATATTAAAAATACAAAAAGGCCGTCGCGTACATTTTTTGCCAATAATATTCGACAAGGTGCCCCCCGGGACGTCACTAGACCTAATAATTTTAATCTATTTAAGGCTAAAAGGCTACAACGAACCATACTGCCAAATTTCAACAGAATCAAGTAAATATTTTTTGGGATATTGATATATATATATATATATATTTTTTTAAATTTATCACCCTGTATCTTGCAAAGTCTGCATTTCCGGACCCATGTTTATAGAAACTTTTTTCATATGTTTAACAAGGAATCGCCTCCTAAAATATCTCCGTCTATTTTTCACACCCTGTATAATAAAAATAAATCAGTAGATGTCTTATGGGGATTCGGTCTCAAA